>VDFB02030732.1:0-18854 GCA_007258455.2 Sequoia sempervirens
AGGAATGAGATATAGTTTAATAAATTTATTTTACAAGTACACAAGTGTTGTTGGAGTATTGTTAGAGTGAAGAGAGTTTTAGTGTGTTGGATGTATCTCTTTTTTGAATATTAATACATACTTGTCCTCTTTCTTGTGTGAAAGGGTTTCTCTATGTAAATATCATGTTCATATAGTTTGTTGATTTTATTATTATTGCTTATTTTATGCAAGATTTGCATAATCATCATATGGTAATCCTTGGATAAAAAAATATATTTAAGATTTACATACACTTGTAAGATGTTTTTCTACAACAGTTTAACCTTGTTTCTTAACACACATATCCCAAGGATCTAGACTTGATTTGCAATCTCCATAGTTCATCAACTAGCCATTATGAGATGAATAAAGTGTGAAGTATTCAAATTGCACACTAGGGTGGTGTGTGTTTAAGGATATTCCCTAATTCATTTTATCCATTTAGATAAAAAAACATTCATGTTAGCCATACTAAAAATAAACAGAGGTTTAGCATTACATCACATGCTTACATCATCCTAGGCATGCTATATTCTTGTTACTATCTTCAACATTTGTTCATCACCATTAAATTGGTCAACTTAGGGGGTTGACAAAAGGAGAACAAATACTTTCCTAGGAATTTCCTAAATGGTCCTTGACATCATTTCTCTTTAGACATAGGTACAAGAAGTGAGGTGAGAAATTCTAGTAATCAAATTTTAGTTAGATTAAGTCTACTTGTAGATTCCAATCAATTTTTTAGTTCTAATTATTAAATCATATTCTAAGGTATTTATGATAAACTGATATTTCAATTTTGTCACATTAATTTCTTCATAAAATATTTAAACATATTTATTTTTTATTCATTTAATTGTACATAAATTTTAATATTTATTACAATTCATTTTTGTTTTTTGGATACGTAAGTTAGATTTGTATTAATTTGCAAAAAGAGTACAATTCATCTGCTTGTGCAAGTAAGAAAAATTTGCAGAAGACCTTAGCAAAAAAAAAAAACTGACCACCGTCAGCCACCCAGACAACAAAATTTGCATTCTTTAGACCCCTCCATATACCTACTACAGACTGAACTGAAAAGAGAAGGATAAAACCAACGTCGAAGAAACTATACAACAGCCATAGTCATTCACAGACAAAAGGAGATTATCACATACACTAAAAAACCTATCCCAAACCCCGACCACACACCTAACCCGACTCCCCAGAGTCTAGAAAATCGTTTGCTCGAGCAAAGGCCTTAAAGTCCGGTATCCAATGGCCAACCTGAGAGAGGGGAAGCTTGAGACCTCGACCGTCGTGAGCTTCCTATGCTCAACTAGGGCCATAGCTTTCAAGTTGAGTAAGAAGGGATAATATTTTATTACCTCCCCCGACACATAAAGTAGACACATATCACACTGACGAGGAATGCCCATTCCAGAAGAGGCCGCGTAGATCACTTCTTCCATGCCCACTAATAGGTAAAAGTTAAAGAGCCACTTTGTCACCAACTCTACCTCCCACTTAGCCATCTTGATGTCCAATAGGGATGCCAAGAATCTAGAGGAAATATTGGAGGCAACCCTGTAATTCTTATCCTCTAGATAATCCTTTCCCAACACCATCTTAACAGCAACCAGTATGAGGGTATCATATTTCTTGAGTATGCATTTGAGGCATTGGTTTGTAATTGGGCCACAAAATTCCATTTTCCTACCCACGCTTTGTAGTCTGATTGACATGGCATACCCAATACTCGTCAGGGTTTCTAAGGACATCCTAACAACAAACTTTGACCTCTCCTCCATATTGGTTTTGTTGATATTTTGTTGATGAGTCCCAAAGACACCACCAAAGCAAGATATGGCACATACGAGGAGAAATCCATGGAGGTACACATAGAACAAAAGAAAACAATAATTTAGAAGGTTAGAAAGATGGCGGAAGATATTGTAGAGGAAATAGGTGTGTCAAGGGAACACATATGGCATTTAAGAGAAGAAAAAGCTAAGGCAAAGTCAAGTGGTTCATGAGCCACCATAAGAAGATATGGTAGGATAACTGCCACTCTTCCCACTGTATAGAATTCCTTTGAGACTATACCTTCTGTTGGAGATAAGAGGAAAACAACTACCAATCCTTCGGTAAGGGAGAAATCCCCTTCGGTTGTGCAAACCATAAGAGTTGAGAAGAAGAAAATTGCTACTATTGCACCACCTACTGCCCCTGCTAAGAAAAGAGTAAAGCAAAAAGTTATAAGAGAAAAGGTTACAAGTGTAAATGTTGCAAAAGAAGAAGAAGAATGGGAAGAAAAAGTACCACAGTTGGTTCAAAGAAGGAGAAATGATGCTTCACAAGGTGAAGACAATGTGAAAGGAAGAAGGTTTGATATTATTGATATTGAGAGTGAAGAGGAGATCGAGGAAGAAAAGAAGAAGTTTGTTATCCACATGAGGAAATAATTTTTCAAGAAGCCATCATTGGAGAAAAAGAAGAAAACAGAGACAAGTCAAAAGAAGACTCTAGATAAAAGAAAAGAAAAAGAACAAACAAAATTAGAAAGGCCTCACTCATTTATGAAATTAAAGGCATTGTTCAATAGTATTTTACAGAATGAGATGTTAGAAGAGACCACAACTCTATACAAAGATGTAGATGAGGTGGATAAGGCCACCATCATTGAAGCTATAGTCAAGAACATTGTTGTTCTTGAGGTTGATATGAGTAATATCAAGAAACATATTCCTATAGATTTATGGAATATTTTTCTAGAAAGAAGGAAGTTGTAGAAAAAGAAGCAAGGCTTAAGGAAGAAGCATTGGAAATAATAAGTGCTCCTCTCTCTAAAGAAAACAGAGCCAAATTGGATACAATATTCGTAAAGGAGCAAAGGACAAAGCAAAGGGTGACTACCCTTATGGGAAAAGATCAAAGTGATCTTGAAAGGATTAGGAAGGAAATCAATGAAAGAGTTGAGGAGATTACACAGAAGCTCGAGATGATACTAGTGAATGAAGAAGAAGTGAACGTGGATATCCCTACCATGAAACCAAAAACTGAAGATGTGCATATGAATGATGCTCAACATGAGAATGATGTAAATGAAGATGCTGCACTGGAAAAAACTCCTTTGGAAGTGGAGGACATGACAAAAATGAATGTTGAGGATGCAACGATCAAAGAAGACATTGCAAAGGAAAACACTACTCCTCCTTCGGTACAAGAAGAAGTTACTCCATCGAGTAATACAAAAAACCTTGTAGAGGAAGATAATACAAATACAAATGATAATAAAGAGAATGATGGCGCGTATAAAGAATACGAACATGAAAAGGAAGGTGGAGATAAGAATAAGGATGCATCCAAAGATGCACAAACATAAACAAAAAACAATAGATGCCTAAAATTCTAAGGAATAAAAAGGAAAGGCTATGGAAACAACAAAGGTTTCCAATGAATCCTTCGACTCCTTTAGAGATTCCATAAAAAATAAATTGAGTATGTAGCCCAAGTTCCAACCTGTTGTGTCATCACAACTATTGCAATTGTTGATGAAACAAGGTAGTGTAGACTTGGATAAGATCTCTCCCCTTCACAAGTTACAACTGGGAGATATGTTTCATGCATCCACAAGAAAATATATTATTGAGACACACTAGAAAATTGGTGAACTGATGGAAGAAGCAGTGAAGGCACTTCAAGAGACCATACCTGGTGCAAATATTGACACATTACTATTTGGTATGGAAAATCTAAAACTGATAATTGATTATTTTAAGGTTTATACATCTAGAATGAAATAAGGAGAGAAAGAAGTGGAAAAGAGAATCAATGATAATAAAATACTAGAAATTATCAAGAAATGTGTCATTGCACATAATTTTTTTCAAAGTTGATAAAGGATACTGAAGGGTGCATTGATGAGGCAACGACTCTATATCATTATGGCATGAAGTGGACCAAAGCCACACAAAGCATAAGGAAGGAGATGGACTTTATTGAGTCTCAAATTAATACTACCTCAAGTGCCTATAATCTGGCGATTGACTTAATTGGAGAAACAAGGAATGTAATAAAAGACATGCACAAGAAATTCTTTCAACTGCAAGCCCCAAAAAAACACATCATTCTCCAGTTTGGAGAAATAAGGGACTTGGTCAATCCCAAATTTATGCTTGTTTCAAAATCTCTTTTGAGTGCAGACAAAGCTAAGCAGATGAATTTGGTACCTGAAACTCCAGAAGAGGGAGAAGAGTTTCTTATGGAATTTGAAACATAATGTAGATTTCTTGTAGAAGCAAAGAGAGAATGGGAAGAAGGAAATTAAGCTTGGAAAAACCATTTGCAGAAGTTGCAAGTGTCAATCACCTTCGGTTGACATATTTCTCACCCTTTATGCGTTTGAGTATTTATGTTCAAATTCTTTTTTACATATATAGACTATATAGTGCTATTTTCAAGTACAATTTTTGTTTTTTGCTCTGATACATGAATCAAGGGATTCAATCCATTCTTTACAGTTTGTATATATACATACATTTCTTAGGCGGAATTTTGGTGAAAGTCATTACTGTTGTATAGTCACCCTTTGCCCTTGATGTCAAAGGGGGAGAATGTTTTGAATATTTTGGCATGTTGCCATCAATGACAAAGGGGGAGATTGTTGGAAGTTTGGGGAGATTGTTGGAAGAATTTCATTGATGATGCTATTTGGAAACATGAGCATGGAAGGTATATACAGATGCATTACAGTGTTTTCATTGAAGTCAACATTGTAAATTATGTGAAGATTTTGGTTGTAGACCATTTTGATTCTAGTTCTAATAGGTTTTTGAGTTGTTGAGGAAGACTTTGTTGCAAGATGGTTTGATTTGGAAAGTGATTTGTGTGGGAAATTGACAAAGTGTCAATTTGACTAATTCAAGGTAATAGAACATTCGTGTTTGGGTTCGTACCACTCTGTAAATAAATTATTCACTCTTCCCTTCTAAATTTATTTTATTGGATGTTAGTTGTATCTAATTCCAAGATTTCATCATGTTCTAACGAGTGGATTGAAAGTTATGAGTAGCAGAAGTTTGGCCTAGCAAATTACAATTATTATATGTGCAAGTGTAGTTGTGTGGGAGATTCCGCACTTCTCTGCAAATGAGTTTTTGGCTTTTCACTTTTAAGGACAAGTTTCCAGATGGTAGTAGAGTATGGATTCTAGTTGGCATCAAGTTTTAAGGGGTTCAAATGAACCTACAAGTTCGAGCGAACCCATTAATTATTGGGCCCACATTTCCTGCCCATAAAATAATAGAAAAATGCATATTGAAGGGGGTTTGAATGAACCCTGGTTTGCTCGAACCGGGTTCGCTAGAACCCCATAGTTCTAGCGAACCCCTTTTCCTTGATTTTTGACCTTGTTCACAAAAAAACCTAATTTTACTGCACAAGCTCGAGTTGAGGATGAAAATGGAGCATTCACAAACCCAACTAGAATCGTGTAGTCCTCTAATGAGCTATCCAATGAATATAATTTTTAATATGTTTTAGTTTTATTATGTATTTGTTTTTTTTAGTTTTATTAAACATAGGTTTTCATTGAAAATGAAGGTCTCTATTTTGCACATATGGAAAAAATAGTGATTATCAAAATTTTTTTTAAAAATATGAGTGCACCGATATTGAAGTCCTTGATCCAACAAAAAAAATGAATTTCATACATACAAAAAAAGTTACGTGTTATAATTCACCTATGTCTAAATTGTAATTGGCTTTGACTTTGAAACTTGATTAAAGAAAAAAATATTCAATAAAAAACTATCTAACCAAGTGGAAGCATAGATATCTAGTTACAAATCTAAATTGAAAGAATTATAATTTTATCCTTCATGGAAAAAAGGTATGCTATACGGTGTAAGGCCACTTTTTAAAAAATGTTGTTTTCTGAAAAACCAATTTTCATGTGAGATGGAAAAAGAAATGCAATCTGATTCCAAAAATTTTGAAAAAAATATTTTTAGAATCTATAGACAGAATGTGATGAGACTCTAGTTTGCATCATCTTCAAATTCCTCACGGTTTAGCCGCTATAGGTGCCCGAATGTGAAGATTTAGTTAAAAATAATAATTTAAGTGTCCAGTTTGGCCAAAAATTGTAAACCACTATTGTGGGATCACCCGGATACACAATTGAAGGTTTTTGTTACTAAGTATTATATCGTGCCAACCTAACACATTTTCTGTTGTGGGAAGGTTAAATAAGTATTTTGGTCTAGTGTGAGATCTAATATAGGTTCATGCTGACCTATTTTAAGTTGCTTTAAGTTTTGAATTGTGGTGCATAGTGTGGATGGTTTTTTTTGGATTCGATAAGTCATATTTTGAGTGTTACATATAATTAGGCCAACCTAATTGATGTTAGACTTGATGTGGATATATGTTAGATCCTTTTGATGTTTTTATGTATGATATGAACATTTGATGTGTAATGTGAAGATCCTACATGTGAATATGATCAAAGCAATGTGAATTTTAGTTGTGAATGTTGAGTAGAAGATCAAAGTGATGTCAATGTAGAGGAAAGCAAAGTGTTTGATCTAATTCAGATGAACTGTGTAAAGTCAATTTATTGATCTTAATTGGAATTGTATTTCATGCATATAAAAGATGTAATTGTAACAGTTCAAAAATAGGTTGTGAGCCACCATCTCTCTTCTATATTTTTCTTTGTGGACAATGAGTCCACTTGGACAGTGAATCCACCTATAGTGAGCAGTTTTGTAAATATACTATAACCAATTATAATATATTGTGAGCTAATCCTCACTGCAGTTTTTATCATTTTGGGTTTTCCACATAAAAATCATGGTGTTCATGTGTTATGTGATGTTGTGAATGTTTCATGCTTTCTTTTTTTATTATAGTTGAATATGCATTGGAAATTGGATGTTTAATGTTTGAATGGTTTAAGAGAATACTTATTCACCACCCTCTCAGTATTATGGGTGTTCAATAGTGGTGCAGAGCCAAAGATGGATAATATCATTACTACACTTCTTTCAGAATAAATGAGAAGAAAGTCCATGAATGTGGGCTCTCAAGATGCCTTGCATGTGTGAGGAAGGTCCAAAGAAAAAGGTAGGCCTAAAGGGGACAAAAAAAAGAGAGAAAAGTATAAAGGACATTCTAAAACCACTGGGAAGAGTAGATTAAAGTGTTGGAATTGTGGTAAGAGAGGGCATGTGATGGAGTACAAAAACAAGAAAAAGAGTTCAGATACCTCTTTAGAAAAGTCCTCAGAAGATGGTGATTTTTATGCTTTGTTTATTTCAGCTAACACTATTATTAATTATGCTTGACTTATTGAATCAGGTTGATCCTACCATATGGCTCCTCAAAATGAGTGGTTTACTTCACATTTAGCTTATGATGGGGGAGAATTTTTCCTTGGTGATAAAAACACAAAGACGATTGTCAGTAAGGGAAAGGTAAAGTTATGTTTTAGTGACGGAAGGGTTAAAACCCTTGATGATGTTTTACATATTCTAGGACTTGTGAGAAATTTACTTTAATTATCCAAGTTGAATGATTTTATAATGCATGTGACATTTGACAAGTTTGCTTGCAGGTTTGTAAGAGGGATTTTGGTGATTTCTAAAGGATCTCAGATAGAGACTTTGTTTAGGCTTAATTCCTCCACTTTTTGTAACCCTTTCAATGTAATTGGAACCAAAAATGCATGTATATTGTGGTATCATAGATTGGGTCACATAAGTGAAAAGGGTTTTAAGACCATTTTGAATAAAAAATTGATTGGTGGTATTTTTGATTATTCTATTAGAAAAAATGGTTTTTGTGAGCATTGTGTGTTTGGTAAACAAAATAGATCATCATTTCCTAATGGAACTAATAAAGCTAAGAGATTATTAAAGGTCATTCATTTGGATGTGTTTGGGCCAGTGGATGTTGAATCTTTGGAAAATCTCATTATTATGTTACTTTTATTGATGATGTCTCAAGATACATTTGGATATATTTTATGCATGCAAAATTTGAAGTTATCACTAAGTTTAAGTAATTTAATTCCTTAGTTGAGAAGAAAATAGATTATAAGATAAGGGTGTTGAGATCTAACAATGAAGGTGAATATTTTTCTAGGGAATTTGATGAATTCTGTAAGCATGCATGTATTGTTCGGAAAAAGACTACTCCTTATACACCCTAACAAAATAGGGTAGTAGAAAGAATGAACCAAAAGCTAGGAGCATGTTGAGTGGTGCTAAGCTTGATATATTCTTTTGGATATAAGTTGTAAGTACTATATGTTATTTGATTAATAGATCTCCTTGTTCAACTCTTGTTGATAAAACTCCTTATGAAGTGTGGATAGGTAGAAATAATTTTTTTTCACATTTAAGGATATTTAGTTGTGAGGCTTATGTTCATGTGCCTCAAGAGAAGCGATCTAAATTGGACCCAAAAGCATAGAAATGCATCTTTGTTGGTTATGGTGAGAATGTAAAAGGTTATAAGCTTTGGAATCTACTAACCCATAAAATAGCTTTCTCTAGAGATTTGATTTTTAGGGAGTTTAGAGATTACTTAGGTGAATAAAAACCAAAGGAGAAATATAAGATGAAAATAATGCACTTTGAGACAAAGATTGAAAAGCAGGAAATACACATGTAGAAGAACAATCAAATGGATTTGAGATGATGAAGAAGAAGAGGGCTTAGATAGTTTAGAGGATGTGCAGGACAAGCACATAGTAGAGGAAGAACAAGTAGATCCCATTACTCCTACCTTGAGGAGATCCACAAGGAAATGAAATCCAGTTGATAGCTATAGCTCATTAGATTACTGTTGTGTATTTTATTTTTTGAGTAATGATGATGAACCTAAATATTTCAGGGGGGCTCTCTCTTTAGAGGAAATTGAGTCTTGGATGTAGGCCATTCAAGATGAGATGATGGCTTTGGATAGTTGTGATACCCAAGATCTTTTCATTTTGACCAAAGGAAGAAAGCCCATTGGTTGCAAGTGGGAATTTAAACAAAAAATTAGTGCAGATGGTTAGTTAGAGCGGTACAAGGCTAGATTAGTGACCAAGGGATACTCTTAAAGAGAGTGAGTTGATTTTTCTAAGTTAAATTCTATTAGATTCCTATTATCTATTACTACTGCTTATGATTTTGAAATAGAGAAAATGGATGTTAAAATTGATTTCTTGCATGGGGATCTTAAGGAGGAAATTTATATGTGACAACCTAATGATTTTGTTGTGAAAGAGAAACAAGAACACTTTGTTTACATGTTAAAGAGATATTTATATGGTTTGAAATAGTCACCCAAGATGTGGTACTAGAATTTTGATACTTTTTCATGCAAGTTGGGTTTTATTAGGAGTGAGGATGATCATTGTCTTTACATTAAGATTATTGATGATAAAATACTAATCATTGTCTTGTATGTTGATGACGTGTTGCTTATGGGTAACAACAAGATGATGATTAGAGAGCTTAAGACTAAGATTTATGGAATGTTTGATATGAAGGATTTGGGAGCTACAAAATATATCCTTCTGATGTAGATAAGTAAGGATCAGGTTCATAGAAAGCTTTGGTTAAGTTAGAGTAAATATGTTGATACCATTTTGTAGAGGTTTAATATGCATGACTGTAAACCAATAAATATTCCATTTCCTATTGGTACTAAGTTGAGTTTAGAAATGTGTCCTAATTCTGATGATGATTTTGAAGAGATATTTAAAGTTCCTTATGCTAGTGTCATTGGTTGTTTGATGTATGCAATGGTTTGCATTAGACCAGATATACTCCAAGTAGTGGGAGTTTTTGAGAAGGTTTATGTCTAACCCTAGTAGAGAGAAAATTAGAATTTTGTTAAGAGGGTGTTTAGATATTTGTGTGGTACTAATTATTTTTTGGTTTATCATGGTACTGATGATGTGGTTAAGTCATTGTACATATAGGGTTTTGTTGATGCAGATTGGGTAGGTGACTTAGATAGTTGAAGGTCCACTAGTGGCCATGTTTATACTTTGTTTGGAGGTATAGTGAGTTGGATGAGAAAAAGACAACCAATGGTTGCATTTTTCACCACTGAAGTAGAGTATATGATTGATAAACATGCATCTAAGGAGGTGTTTTGGTTAAAGAGACTTGGTAAAGGTATTAGTTTTTATTGTAGGACAGTGAGGATTGAATGTGATACTTAGAGTGCCATATCTTTATCCAAAAATCCTATGTATCATGCTCGTACTAAGCATGTTGATGTTTAGTATCACTTTATGAAAGAGATGGTTGAGAATGGTAAAGTCTTGATTGAGAAGGTTGAGACTTTGGATAATGTTGCAGATTCTTTCATGAAGCCAGTGACCACATATAAGTTCTCTTGGTGCAAGAAGGCCATGGGCCTTTATCACTACACTTGATTATAATTTTTTTATTTGTATCTCATGGATGTAATTGCAATGCATAATGTCAAGTGGGAGAATTTTAGGATAGGTGAAATTATAATTGCTATTCTAAGTTGATTTATGTGTCTCCACGTTCTTTAGAAATTGTCCTAAAGGACATGAGAGGAAAAATATTTATTATTTATTTTCCTATGACAAATTGTAATTGCTTTCATAGAGGTGGAACCACTATGGTGATGGTTACAAAGCATCTTAAGAGAGTATTCCTTTTGGGCATCCATGTTTTGGGTGGGGACTACCTAGAAATGCATGTTCTTGGGTTTAAGCCATCAAAGCCATCAGAGAGTAATAGAACACTTGAGATTGACCAATTCCCATTGGCTATGGGTTAGGCACCCATGTGAAGGCCATATGATAATTTAATAACTTTCACCATGTTTCTAGGTTGTCCACTAAGGGGGTGTGGGTTTTCTAGGTGGTTTTACTTGTTTTGGGATACTACAAGTGGTATTCTCTCCCATAAACTTCTATATACTGTAGCATTGAGATGGTGGTTTCATAATTTTTTTGCAAGTTGTTAGAGTAACAAAGTGCTGTCGAGATTCAAAGAGGATTGTTATATTATTGTACTTCATTGAAGATTAATACAAAAATTGCATCTCTTTGGGTGTGGAGTTTTTTATTGCAAGGGTTTCTTGACATACATCTTATGTCACTTGTGATTCTCAACTTGTGGTATTGCTAATTTTCTTCCATTGTTGGAATTTTTAATCACATATCATAATATTGATAATCTTGAATACATAATTTTAGATTTGCAACCACATATTTAAGTTCATATTTTGCAAGTTTCACATTGAATTTCCAACAAGGAAGGGGAAAATTTTCAAGTGAAAGAGAACAATCTAGCAGTGGAAAAGGTTACAAAAATATGCATGATAAAGTAAGCACATCTCATGCTAGTGCTCAAGAAGACAAAGGAAGAGGATAATTATCAAGAGGAAGAGTGTTGGGATTAAGCTGTCTCAACCTTAGAGTCCTAATATTGATTAATTTAAGGCTATATGCTAAAAGTATAATTTTTGTTCACAATGAATACAAAATAGTAGCACCATTGTGAAGTTCTAAAAAAATAATACACTTTTAAAGAAAATTACACTTGAAAAGGAGTCCGTATGAGCCTAAACGAAGCCCTAGAATTTCCAAAAAAGGGAATTGCTTAGGAACACCTATTACAAATTAGATTTTATAAAAAACTTGTGCATCAAAATTAGAAATCATCTGCACCAACATGTAGAGAATGAAAAACTAGTCCAACTAAAAAAAATACCTCAAAAGGTCATATGAGCAAGTTATGGTCGTTCAAAGTTGGACTACAAAATTGAATACTCCATTTGTGAGGGGGGCAAATTTTTCAAAAATGTGTTGACACCCTGCTGACATCAACAAATTTCTAGGTTAAATTTGACAATCGAACAACCGTCATGGGTCAGTGTGGGTCTAGTAGTCGACGAAATCTTTGAGGAATATTCTACGGACCCCAATGATGTGATGTGGGCGAAATATTTGCAAAGAGTAGTGGAATATTTTGTACACTTGTCGAAATGATTCTTTTTACCTACCGCTTTAATTGAAGGTCACTGGTTTTTAATTATCTTGGCCTTTTGTCAGTGGTGGGAGGATGTGAAGCTCACCTATGCCATGTGGCACATAGTGGGCACCAATGTACCACCATGAGCACTACAAATTACCTTGGGTACTTTATGTACTCAGACTTTGTTTTTTTATTTTATTTATTTTTAAACAAAATTTTCTAAAAAGAAAATGTTGAAATTTTTTTTGATTTTTTTTAGAAAAATTTAATCATAACAAAATATGTATTTTTTTAAATTTTTTACTGATACATCAATGACAACCTAGGGGTCCGTATGACTCCATGGGCAATTGTTTTTTCCTTGATGGAAAACTTTCTCCAATTTTTTTCATTTGATAGTCAATCTTAGGGTTTTTGGCCCTTTTGGATGTGATGGCGATGCCCTTTTTGGCTGAAAATGATTTGAAGCAACAACTTCCTTCTAGATCTAAAAACCTCCTTCAATCTTCAAACCTTTGCAGATTTGGCTTCTAATGTGCAACTAAGATGAAACAAAAGGCATATTTGACTTTCTTGAGCACTCTAGATGCAATGGTGAGCTCAGATCTGATGCAAAAGGCTCCCAAAATGCACCTGAAATACAAAGACAAAAAGGAACCCCCCAAAATCTTATATTTCTATCACACCTTTTTGATTCTCTAGATCATCCAAAGATGCAAGAGAAGAGCATACTCAATACTTCAAGAAAATACAAGATTTTCACTCAAGATCTCCTAAAGGACTAACCAAAGGCACTCAACTTGCTTTGATACCATGTAAGATTTGGCGATGGAGATAACCACCCAAGATCTAAAGGTCTATGGAAAGCACAAAATACTTAGAAGATCAATATGGCAAAAAAAATTTGTATTCTTATCAATGAGTGCAAAAAAAATCAATGTACAATGTGTGAGAGACCCTTGGTTATATAGCCAAGGTGAGGCATAAAATTTCATAAGATTATGACAAGTGTCATAATATTATGATATGAGACAACTTATCATAACTACCTAGGAAAAGATAAAATCTAGACATGACAACTAAGTCTTCTAGAAATAATCTTAGGACCTAAGTAAACTTAACATGTGAATATGTCCTCTAAGTCCCTAGTGAGTGAATTGAATAGGTACAAGACATTTATCACACCAATAAGGATAGTTAAATTGGTCCCATTTGGCATCTTATAAAACTATTATCACATGAGATTGCACCTTTGTTGAACACAATTTAGCATTTCAAAACAACAATGGGAATGATCTCTCAAGTGTGGGACCTTGAAAAATTTGTATTAGACCTCTAGAGAAGGTTAGTTCCTTTCTAATCCTAGATGTAAGTGTTGATCCAACTAAAAATGGATTGAAACTAAAACCTAATCCTAAATAATGATTCACAAGAGAAAAAGTGAGAAGGAAGATAATAAAAAAGGAAATACGGTGATGCACCAAGACATAGTTGGGCTCTCTCCTAACTCACAATAGCACATGGAACCTATGAAAAAATTATAAAAATCACACATATCTCTATTTTACCAGATCTTGAAAGCATGTATGGAGGTTAAGGGTTTAATAATAACTATGCGGGAAAGATGAAATTCAAAAATAGTTTGTGTAAAAAAATTGTACATAGCATACATCTCTTCAAAAAGGAAAAGTATCATTCATACACAAAGTTAAGAACATTAAACCAACATAGCAAGGAAAGAAAAAGATCCAAAAACTATGTTTACAAATGAGAGAATACATAATATAAAAAGATTGAGAGGAGGTTAAAACAACAATATTTATTGATTCCATGATATTGAGCCAATATTTGTACAACTTAAAAAAATAGGGAAAAACTACTTAGAGAATTTTTTCTTGCTTATTTTGCACTAAAAATTTGAGAACTATTAAGAACTACTAAAAAAGAGGCATATTAGTCACTAATACACATATAGGAAGGCATTAGATTAGTAATAAATCCCTAACCTAGCTAGTGGTATGTTGCAATGGGGATGCCCATACCCTAGCCATCATCTTCATCATACTCTTTAGAGAAAATATGTCCTTTTGGGGCATGATATGTAGGTGAAGAACATTGCTTTGTACCTGTACCATAATTAATGGTTATGGGGTTAAGTGCAAATATCAAAGAAATTTCCTAAAAAAATTGCTACAATAATGTCTTGGTAGATGGTGTGATAAATGTTGGTTTTGGTTTGTTAGTTGGTGGGCATTGGAATGCATTAATAGAAATATCATGTTAGATGTTCATCACTCATTGGGAACTTATCAATTACTCTCTTTTAATAGTTTCTAGTTGTTAGAGCTTTGCTACCTAGTTAGGAATCTTCAAACATTTCAATGTTCATGTCCTTTTTAGGAACCAAAGGTGGTTCTAGAACCACCACAAATATCTACCACACATAACACTTTCCCATTGTATTTACATTATCAAAAATTGATATGAACTTAAAAACCATAGTGGAGGTTCCGAGTTCTTGGTCCCTCATTATCCCCAAATGAACACAATTTCTAACTCCCCTCTTTTAAAATTTAGCTTCCTCTATATTTCAACACTTGACATCGATGATAGAACTACTAACGGGAACCTCAAAACATTGCCTTCTCTTCCTCTTGTTGGAGGTTCATCAATAACTTGAAACCTAAGGTGGAGGTTCCAAGTTCTTGGTTCCCTAAAATATTGTAATATATCATTTTCTCTCTTATGTTTCTCCCATGTTAGAGTTTTGTCACCCATTGGGAACCTTTGAATTGCTTTGGCACTTAAGGCATAATTGAGAACCTCTACAATGATAGGAACCGAATCCTATCACGACTTAGAGGCCCATAAAGAACCAAGGGTATGTGCAGAATCATGATGGGCCAAAAAGTGGCAATGGGAAAAAAATTACATTTTTCATCGACCCAAAAACGCGAAAATGCCGAGTTGAATTTTTTGTGACTTTGGTGTCAGTACATTGCTCCAAAGCAATCCCCAAACCAAGATCTCCATATCAGATATCCGATTTGAGGCACACACACACACACATATATCTATTTTAGGCTGTTAAAATCATTTAGCATTTGCACAGAGGCTACGACGCACAGTGAGGACGATTTTCACATATCAGATATCCGATTTGAGAGGTTAGTTTTTGGATTTTTTTTTGCTTTAATCAAAATTTGAATTAGATTTGTATAATTTTAGTTAGTTTTTATGGATTTTTTTTTTTAAATAGGGTTTTTGTTTGAATTTTTATGAAAACTTGAGTTTAGAATGGATTTTGATTAAA
Organism: Sequoia sempervirens; assembly: GCA_007258455.2. NCBI lineage: Eukaryota > Viridiplantae > Streptophyta > Pinopsida > Cupressales > Cupressaceae > Sequoia > Sequoia sempervirens. The sequence continues at coordinate 15,340 of VDFB02030732.1, forward strand.
ATGAATGTTTTTTTATGGATTTTGATTTAAAAATAGTGTTTATGTATTTGTATTAAAAATTAGAGAATCTTATAGATTTTTGTTAAAAAGTAGGGTTTATTTTGGATTTTTTTTCATTTATATTGTCTAATTTCAATTAGATTAATTAGTTTTAACTTTAATCAAGCATTATGGCTCGTGACACTAACTCATTTGAATACAAAATCCGATGAAACTGTTTGACAAAATATGTATGGTGATGTATCGTTAAGTGCTTGTAAAATTTGATGTGTAATTTCCAATTTTTGAAAGTTTATCCCAGGCGTTTAGCCGAAATTTAGTGAACTAAGGTTTACAGCCGAGAATAATAGGCTATCATTTTGATCAAATTTTTGAAAAACATGAAAAATAGAAAAAATCAAATTGTGGCGACATAAAGAAAAGTGAGTTAAGCCTGATTTATTGCGACAATGTTTTGCTCTACTTGGGAGCGGTTTGTGGAGAACTAAGGATGATTTTCTTGGGAAAAATCAGAAAAATTCAAGAAGATATGGCTAAGGTTGGGGGTAGTCATTGTGTTTTGTAGAATTCAGTTGTGAAGTCAGATTTGTAGTTCCAAGTTTGAAAATCATATTTTAAGCAACATCTCATCCCGATTTCATTTTTAGGGTTTAGGGTTTTGAGAATTTCATGTCTAGGTTTGGTGTGTGGAATCACCATAAGATGCAACCAAAGGAGCAAATTCTTGTGACTATAATTATGTGATCCACTTAACTCTACGGTCATGTGGCACAGTTGTGCTATAACAAATACAAGATGCATTCATGTGTGACCCAAGTTTAATGTGGCTATGTTGTGATAGAAATGGAGGCACTCATATAATGTAGTTAATTCAGGTTGTATAATGTAGGAGTCAATCATCATTGGGTGCATTCAGGTTGTCTCAAGTTTAACAGGTTAGGATGTAATTATAGCATGATCGAAGAGTGATTACCTCTTGCTACAATAAAGAGCCTATAACTCTGGTTGATATGAAGAGTGGTTGTGTTATATCAATTATGTAGTGCATTCAAGCACAACCCATGTTTAATGGGCTATTCTAGAGAGTGATCAAGATTTTCTAAACCTTATGAATGTTACTTGACATATATTTGCATAATCTCAAATTCCTTCAGAGGCTTTTGAAGTATCAATGTATCCTATATAGGGTTTAGAATGATTTATTTTAATTAAAAAAATAAATAAATGATGTATTTCCATGTAATTAGATAATATGGAGATCTCCTAAATCTGCCCCAACACACTATCCTCTTTGGCACTGTATTCATTACTCCAGCTACTAGGGTTTTATATGTGACATCTTTAATATCTTCATGACCATGGATTTTAAATAAATCTCAGTCTTTTCTTTAATCCTTTTCATGGTAACCCTTGAGTTCCATAATCCACCTTCAATCTCTTCTAAGAACGGTGTCTTAAGCTAGACTGCATAGTATGCATATAAAGCAAGTCCTTCATACGCCATTGTTCCAAACCACCACTCAACGCCTTGCTTAAATGTCTTTCCTCCACATAAGCACAATAGCATGTTTTTAAAATCATGGTTACCAGTGATTGACCATTAAGGTCACCACTTTCATCATGAAGATACAATGAGATTTTTGTCTTCAAACTCAAGGCATTATGCAAGATAACATTGTGAATTGTTTGTTGTGTATGATTTGATTTTCTTGCACATTTACTACTTTTCTAACTTCCTTTAAGACTGGGTATTGCACCCTCAGCTGCAATCTCAAACAACTCACTCACTATCACTTGAAGATTCCTTTCATGAGCATCTTTCTATAAAATCAAACTATGCCCTATAGACTGCCTACTTACTATAGGGGACTCATTGTTTCATGGTATTGTAGTTCTTAAGATCCTTCAACATTATTGACACTACTTCATAGTCCACAAGGTATTATTCACTATTCTCCCATCTTTGATAAGTCTCAAAACACTGCTCAAACATGCAATCCACTACCTCCATTATACATTAATGGCTAAGAAAAAACATTGAACCTATGATTACCACTGTTACTTCATTTGGAAAGTCATTCCCTAATTGCATTTTCTTTGTCTAACACTACCAAAAGCATTTGAAAAACCCTTAAGGTCAGCAAGGGGGTAATGAAACTCACTGTTAAAATCTCCACTTTACTATGCATGGTTTGAGCTTTATTATCTTGTCACTGCTCAGCCTCTTTTTGACTGTCACATCTCAAGTGACTATCATTCTTCTTACCGTAGGTTGCATTTACAAATGTCACTAAGCTACATAGTGTGCTTATTATTGGCTACAATCTTTAGATTGCAAGATTTTGTTATTACCTACAATGTCTCAATATTTCTAGTATTGAAACCTCACTAATCCGCTATAGTTATTGTTTATGTTTCTACGGAGGCCTAGGGTTTGTACCCTAATCATGCTCTTACCAATGCTTCTGTTGTTTTTTATTAGGGCTCTCTCAATGTTGAGGGCCCTAGGGATCTAAACTTCGTCATAGAGTGACACATTGCATCTTTAACTAAAAGGATAAATCCATTATTATTGCTTGTGATGATTGACTTGTTGCTCCTTAGGAATGGGTCACTTGCTCTTACCTAGCTACCGCTACCTCCATCGTTATAGGAAGTTTGCAATCCAAGTTCAATATTGATTATAGGAGTCTTAACGGTTGGAAATCATAGTAACATCGGAATTTAATAAATTTTGGAATTAGCATTTTAAAAAGTGTTTTTTGGGGTCATTAACTAGGACTATCTTCTCTTTTGCAGGGGTGGTTGCATGCCAAATTTATTTAGTGTAAAATATCAGAATTATTAGATTATGTTAACTATCTATGAATAAAAATTATTGAAGTGTGAGTTTTATATTTTTTGAAGATCTAAATAGTCAAGTTTGGTAAAGAAAAATCATGTAAGATAATATTAGTCTAGAACAAAATGAGGAGACTCTTGATAAATTGTGGGCTAGATTGAAAAAAAAGGGTGATGGGAAATGTTATTGTCCTTGTAATAATTGCAAGGGCTTAAAGATGAGATGACTTTTAATCACAATAGTTGAGAAACATTGTAGGCAGCATGGTCACGTTGAAGGGGGCATGATTATAGATCCATTGGTAAGTTGTTCATTATATCAATGATGTTTTATATTGATTGAATTTGTAAATGTTTATATCGTTTTAACATTATATATATATATATATATATATATATATATATATATATAATCACTTGATCATGATCATGGTTTATTTGTGTCTATCATTATTATAAAGGTGGGGCACCCTAGGGCAAATGATATGGATTATCATGACCCAAAGAATGTGGTTTTGCAAGCAGATGATTATGAAGCTGTGAATATCGAAGATGAAGTTAATGATCCTATGGAAGAAGATGATAATGCACTAGAAAACACAGTTGAAAATGATGGTGCAAATACATTGATCCATGACACATTTAGTGGCAGAGCTGATCATGATTATCAAGAT
>VDFB02030733.1:0-43649 GCA_007258455.2 Sequoia sempervirens
CTTTTCCAATTCCTATCTTTAGTTCACTTCTGAATCTATCATTTCTTCATCCACAATCATTTTACCCAGAAAAACACCAACCCAAAAACTATCTTTCTTTTATTTTTTTTCTTTTCCAGATCCAAAACAACAGAGCCAAAACTTTTGTGTGTCAATACTCTCCTCATAAAAATAATAAATCAAAATAAAAAATCCATAAAGCTCTTCTGCTTTCTTTTCTCAAAAATCCTCTTCTCTTATTGGTCCTTTTTCCAGCTTTTAAAAGCACAACTTATCTACAATTTTAATTAAAATAATTTATTTAATCAAGGCATTATCTACACATGATTTGCTAATTTAATATTAATAAAAAAAATATTATTTAATTATCTTCAACAATATTTATTTAATTTAATTTCCTACACTTTAATTAATTAAATACTTTTTAATTACAATATATTTAAAATTTAACCATTTACTAACTCACAATTAAATCAAAACAACAAAACAACTTAATTAATTATCTTATCAAATAAGATTAATTAATTAAACACTAACCATAAATAAAATGAATACTTCAACATTCAAACTACACAATCAACGAAGACAAAAACTTTAGTCATGATACAATAACATACAACAGGACGACGAACTTGGGACGGGAACACTTCCAAACCTACTCCCTTTTTCAACATTTTTACCCGTTGGATTAGTTTAATGCTCGCCCTGTCCTGCCGAAGCAGGTGGAATCGAGACTTATTCCTGCAATCCTGCATCCAAATAAACGTCAAGTAGCACATGTATATATATAATCAAACATCCTATCATGAGAAGGAATTGCAATGTAGTAGGGCACTCATGCACGAGTGATGCTACACTGTCCTCTCACCTAATCTATTCTAACAATTACAATATCAACTGTAAAATACATTTCTAACTAAACTGATCATATGCAAACATGATTAATTATCTACTTCTTCATAATATAATATTGAATTCAATTACATCATAGAGTCATCACATTGACATAAAAAACATTAAAGAGAAAGCATTACATAGTAAAATAATCCAAACATTATATACAGAGTATCATAAATCATAATAATAATATCAATTGTAGCAATCAATTAAACTACGCATCCGCACACACCAAATTGATGAATCAATCATCATCACAACACAATATCACACTAACATATAAAAGTATCAAATAGTATCAAAAAGTATCATAAACATGGGGGTATTACAGTACTCACTTTCACCATTTTTCCACCAAGTCAACTCACCTTTCTTGCAGAAAGAGCTAGGGAAATCTGAAACAAAGTGTGATAGCAAAGCATATCCTACAATGAAAGGGGAGACCTCATTGTCAAGTGTCTAAGTCCATGATCTATCCCCAACAAGCAGGACAATATCCCTAGGCAAATCTTTACAGGTGTCAATATCCACAAGAATGTGAGCATAAGTAGTATGGTCGTAGTTAACTGGCAGGCATTCCTCCTATAAAAAACAACCAAGAGCATTGCCAATAGATTCAAATCAAGAAACTTTCAAAAACTAAAGAGGAAGATTGGGAAGTCTAACTCAAATAGGAAAAATAGTTAAGGATTATGTAAGAAGGTTCAAGGATCGAAACCAAGGCTTGAGAGAAAGGGAATGCTTTCCCCACAACCAAACCCCATCCTCCAACACTTGCATCCTATCATCACTCGACTAGAAGGATACCACAAAAAAATCCCACGCACAATGATAGAGTTCAATCTTTCCCTCAGTGAGGAGTCTCCAAGAATATAGAACCCATTTGTTTAAACCAAGGAGAGAAGGCCAAAAACCATTGAATTTGCATATGAGAGCATGGCATTTAAAGCCTTCTTTGTTATCTAAAATCTCTTGATCACATCTAACAACAAGGGAAGAAGAAGAACATTGCAAGGGTTTCCCTTGCTAAGAAGGGCAAGTTGATCCCAACGAAAAGCAAGAACCTCCTTCAAGAAAACCAAATTGAGCAGCGTTGGCATGTGAATGCTTCGCTCCAAGCACAAGAGAGGAGAAGTGGTAGAGTTGCCTAGACCAATAGAAGATGCCACACCAGTCACCATAAGAGTAGAATTGACATGTAAGGAATGCAACACTAGAGGAGGTAAGTCGTGCAAACAGGATATCCTCAACAGCAAGTGTGTTCAAACCAAGGATAGCATCAATAGACCCAAGAGTAGAGGAAAGACACGACCCAAGAGCAAAGACAAAACATGGCCTAAGAATGAGAATGACAGTCATTTTTAATTTTTGCAACAAATAGCCATACTATCTTACTAAATGTTATTAGTGAAGTAAACATGTTAATACCAAGTATCACTTCATCAAGAGAACTAGTAAACAATGGACGAATCTCCTTGGAGTTTTGTAGATCAAAATATCAATTGGTAGATATATTCACAAAGGCACTAGCAAAGGAGAAATTTGAACATTTAAGAAAGAATTTGGGATGTCTAAGTAGCTAGTGGTAAAAATTAATGGGGAATGTTGGAATAAACTATTAATTTCTCCCACCACCCATTAAATAATTTCCACCATAATTAATCAAAGAGGGTTAACACATTGAATTGTTTGGAGGCATGAACTTACTAGAGGGTATCACATTTGTTAATTCTAGAAAGTTTAAGGATTTGAAAAGACTGCTTGAATTTTTTGGTATGAAAAAACTTGCAAAATTAACCATTCATTATTGGCCCCAACTCTACCTTAAGGAGCTATGAAGATTTGAAGAAAACCATTTTCAACAATTAGAAACAATTATCTATAGTATATATTATGTAGAAAAGGAATATTAGATATACCTATTTTCGCAATTTGGCCATTTTAGTCAACCTTATCTTTGTTCATTCTATCACATTTTCTTCACTATTTCCACAAGAAAATTTCATTATAACGTCAAAGACATGCAAGGTCATATATCATCCAAAAAACCATATAAATTAATCTACGAATTTTCAACCACTATAAGGGCCACTTGAATTCCATCAAAGTAAAGGCATGAGATTTATACTTGGAGCATTTATATGTGGAATATGTAGCATTAATTGCAAAGGTTATTGCTAAATGTAAAATTTTGTAGTGTTGATTGCAAAGATCGTTGCTAAATCTAAAAATTTGTAACATTGATTGTAGATATCATTGTTGAATCTAAAACATTGTAGCATTGATCGCAAAGATTATTGTTGAATATAAAAAGTTATAGCATTCATTGTAGAGATTGTTGTTGAATCTAAAAAGTTGTAACATTAATCATAGAGATTGTTGGATCTAAAAAGTTGTAACATTGATTGCAAAGATTGTTGTTGAATCTAAAAATTTGTTTGATTGCAAATATTATTGTTGAATCTAAAAAATTGTAGCATTGATTACAAAGATAGATGTTCAATCTAAACATATTTATAGCATTGATTGCAAACATTGTTGCTAAATTTGTGAAGTTTTTTTATCGCAAAGACAATTGCAAATGACTTCACCTCCTTTATTAATAGAACTATGAAAGAAATCTTGTTATGGATAATGACATGAACACAAGGATATGTTTGTATACTTTAGTGAAGGCATTGGTGTTAAATATTCTTCATTTGTACATGGGTAGCTAATAAACCTATTTGTTATAGGTGGCCCTCATCATCTAGTTAAATTGTGTGATAAAATAAAGTTTATAGGGGGGTGTTAAAAATATAAACTATATTTATTCACACTCAAAAAAAATATGGAGTCATGGCTGATGCAAGAGACACATTTGTGCACATATATTATCTATTTAAAGATCATCAAATTTAACAAGTTTAGAGATAGAGCTAATCTATTCAAGCTCTCCAATTTCAACAGTATATAATTAGTGCAACAATTATTTAATAAAGTGCCTCATGGACAAGGGATGTGAAATGTTTGATTCATGTACCTCGTCAAATACATTGATTGTAATATATACATGAAATATTTTTATTGAATCAATCTTAAAAATATATTAGCAAATGCAACAAATTAAGTAGGTTTTAGAAGATGGGGCTTATAATGATGCAACTGAAGAGATTAAGGAAAAATTTGACAACACATTCCAATCATTCAAAAAATTATTCCAAACATCGACACTTACAACCAAAACATGTTAATGATTTGACGAAATGCACTAACAATCATTTGACAGTCATTTATATGAAAATTAAATCATATAAATTAAACATTCAATCATAAAGTTTGTAGTGTTATTTGTGTTTATTTGTTTTAATGAATTAAATATTGTACACTCATTCTAGGGGCCAAACTATTGAACAAGACAACTGAGAGGGGGAGGAATAAGTTGTCACGGATTTAAACTTTAATTCATTCAGCGGAACTAATACTTAACACTGCTTAGCAAATTAAACATTAAATACTAGTGTAGAAATTGAAAACCATCACATAAACACAATAACCCCAAATTTAGGTGGAAAACCCAATAAGGGAAAAACCACAGTGAGGATTAACTCACACTATAGATAATATCAAAACCAATTAAAAGAGGCTCACTGCCTAAGAAACAAGGCTCGCTGTCAAAAGAAAGACTCATTGTCTGGAACAAGGACTCACTATCCAACAGAGCTAACAACCCAGAGGGCTCACTGCCACAAAGATACAAAGAAGATAAAGAAGACTTGTTACAAAAAGAAGACAAGCTCAATGCAACAGAGAAATCCACCACAATTCATTCAATCCACTTGCAGACATGCACAAATGATAGAGTGCACCTTCAGCTCACTGCTTCCGGATACTCAACATTTAGGCTTTGCATTGATCTGTCATATGTACTCGCATCATACACACACATTGATTCGCACTTATCTCTATTATCTTTTCGCTCTTGTCTATATTTCCTTTGTTCTCTTCACTTCTTCTTCCCTAACTCATTATGCATTTATACCATCTTCAATTTTGAAACATATCCAAAGTTGGCCATCCAAATTCAAATTCAAATTAGGTCGGTGCCAAAACATCTTAAGGTGGAATTAGAATGAGGGCAACCTAAACACACGCTTCATGAGGACCCAAATAGATCCAACACGCTTCACTTAACTCTAAAAATAGTATTCCACACAAGGTCGGCCAAACCAATGTAAAACAAATAGAACAATTAAGAACGAACTTTCCAAATACCAAAATTATCTTCAATACAATCAAAACAACTCAAATCTAGAACCGCAAGTCATAAGACTTCATCAAAGAAAAATCTAGACCAACAATATTTCTCTCGGACCTCAACCAGAAACACAAAAAACTACAGTTCACAACTGGTGAACATAACGCACACTATACAATTAACCAACAACCAAAAATCGAGATATAGAAGCTTCCAACAACCATGATCAACATATTTGAACCATGAAAATATAGGAGAAAATCTAGAGGAAAACCCGCAGCAACCATTGAACATCTACAACATATCTTCATTACAATTTTCTCAATATCCTCGACATACACAACCAATAACTTGTAGCCATGACACTAATGACAACAACATGATGGAACCTACAAAATTTTGATGTTTCATCTCAAAGCCTTGTCACATTTTGGTTGATACCTATAGGGTTGGGAGTTTATTTTCTCTTCACTATTGAGGGGTTCTATTTCACTATTGACTTCCTATTGCTCGCTGTCGGTCACTTCAAAACATCTTATGCCATTCACTGTCGTCGGGTAACCGGTCCCTCACGCCTAGGTCTGAATGTCTTAATTTTTATAAGGTTAAGTAAAGAGCCTTTTGGCCTTTACATCCTTTGCATTATTATGGCTTAGGTGTCTTTGAGCCTTTCCTAGCATATCATCCTAGAGGGTCCCCTTCATTAGAACAACTTTTCAACACATCTCTAAAGGTTTTCACTTAAGTCTCATCAGCCTTTTATCCTTATCGCTCATTGCTAATTACTTCATAAGTGCATGTTTCGAATTAGCAACAAGCGATGATGCAATATTTCTTTGATATCGCTCATCGCGAATAGCTGCTAGAGCTCTTAATTTCAATGCGCGGTGAGCGATGTTCTTTGTGTCATTGAGGGATCGCTTATCACTAATGGCTTTTGAGCCTTGAATATTGTAATAGCAATAAGCAATGGCCTCTGGCCTTAAGTTCTTATTTTATCGCTCATTGCGTATATGTTGTAAAATGATAAATTTCAATTAGCGATGAGCAATAGGATGGGTTTCCCTTGCATCGCGTATCGTGGATATGTTTTTAGAGTTAAGTTATATATTAGCAATACGCGATACATAATGTTACTATGAAGATCTCCCATCGCTAATTGTTCGCAAACTATATGAGGAGAATTAGCGATGAGCAATGGCCTCATGTTTCATCGCTCATCGCAGATCCATTCCAAAGTTTAAGTTTCAAAGTAGCGATGAGCGATGGAGTTCTCTTTTAAAAGTTTATTTCGCTAATCTGAATAAATCTCATCTACGATGTCTTTTGTACTGTTGATTTTCATGCAGGTGCACATGTCCTAATTCGATCTCTTCACTATATCTCTTGTCGCTAATAGGATTCCAGGTGCAAGGTGTGAATTAGCAATGTGCAATGAGAATGAGTGTGATCAAAGGATGGGTAGTAGATCCAAGTGCTAAAATTTCATCTCATGGAATGTTTGCATCGCTGATAGAGCTGGTCAAGAATGAGGTATATCAGCAATAAGCGACAATCATTACATGAAGAGGCGACATGGCAGAATCATGAGGACATCGTATAACGCAAGAAAGAAAGTAGTAAGGCGAATTGATAACCGTTGATCTCATTTTAAAGCAGAGTGATCAACGATCAGGATTTAAACATGAACGGCTAATTGTCAGTTCGCTCGTGCAAACTTACTATCAAGCATTAATGGTAACATGTTTGTCTCTTGGTCGTAAAAGAAAGTAGATACCTGGTTGGTTGTGCACTTGGATTCTCTCGCAAGCAAAAAGGATATCAGAAGCTGAGGAAATTGTGTGTGAACCTCCAGAAACTACAAAGTAATAAGTGTGGCATAGTGTTTACCCGAGTAAGCAAACTGTATACCTCTTTCTAGTTGATGTATTGAGGTGAAATAACTTAGAAAGATGATAGGACATTGGGAGAATTGTCTGATTGTCCATTACTGATAGATTCAATTTGGTGATAAGTGTTGGGTAAAATTTGGGGAGAGTGTTTTGTTCAATAAGTAGTGCCCTGTGGTCTTACACTTGCGAAGGGTTTCTTTTCGGATGTGATAAATTATAAACCCTAGTTCTCCTGCATCTACAAACATGAGTGAGTCAAAATCCAGTGAATCTAGCATCAGGCCAGAGAGGAAACCAAAACAAAAGAGGGTTAAATGACTTAAAACTCAGGATATTTCAGCTAAGGTTAAGTCAAAACCACCTGCATCATCAAACCCTTCACCAAGTACTCCTACATCATCTACTAGGTCCAAAAGTGCAAAGAAGGAAACGGAAAATTTTATGCAAGAGGCCTCTAGAGACATAAAGGAAGGAGGGTCACGAATTGGAAAAAGACCTACAGGCCAAGTTGTCGTGACCACTAGGTTAATTGATAGTGCTGGTGAAATTGGTGAGAAACCCCAGCCTCAAAGCGGGTGACAGCTTTTCAAGTATGCTTTTAATAGGCAGCATTCTAGTAAGCCTGCATGTTATTTATGGGGGTTGAACCTTGGGAAGCTGGTGGTCCAAAATGTGTTTGTAGAGGGGGACTTGATGATGAAACTAGCTAGGCATTATAATCCCATTGACAAAACAATCAGGAGTGAAAATGGTGATATAATCTTAGAAGTGATGAAGGACAAGATGATAGATGTATTTGGGTTAAATCCCAATTATACTGTGAAGTTTAGGCGTGCAGAGTTATATGTTGAATGTAAGAAAAACAAATTTGCATACAAAGAGAGGCTACTTGTTCGGCATAGAATCAGCAAGGAGAAATTCACTGCTAAGGATGCTAAACTTTTTGAGTGTGAAGAGTTTGTGGATCATTTCAAGAATACTTATTATTGCTTGAATCAAGTGTTGGCTCAAGATTTTGAGGTAAGGATAGCCCCTAATTCGTTGGTGATGTTGGCTGATATATAGGGTCATAATCGGAACACTGGTTTTGATTATGCCAACTATGTTGTTGATAGTATGCATGAAGATTTCCTCAATTTAAAAAAGGAGGTGCTCCCTTTATATTTCCCGCATTATTCTCTGATAATGCATATGCTCTTATGGGAGGGTGATTATGAATGGAAAAGGAAGTTAGATTTGAGACTTAGGGACAATGAAAATAATGTTTTACCAGAACAAATGTGGACATACATTTGGGATCAGGACTGTTCCAATTCCAATTATATCTTATTCGCTAATGTTATAAGACATGGTATCTTAGAGGCATTGGGTGTAGCACCTATTCACAGGCTTTCTCCTTGAATCAAAAATATCATGCGCTCAAAAGATACACCAAGATCTAGAGCAACACATAATTGGGCAAACTAGTTTCTTCATTCAGAATATACTTTGATCAGAGCTTATGGAGTTAAAGTGTGCCCACATTATTTACCTTTGTATGTCTCAGACAGATTGGCCTTTATGGAACAAAAGTGGCAAATTGATGTCATGGATTACGAGATGTTCAGATTGCCCAGGAAAGGTATTGTGGTACATCCCCAATGCACTTTTGCTTACTTCAAAGTTACTACCCCTAAGGCATATGAAAAGTTTGGGATCATGGTGAATAACCTCAGAATGCCTATTAATGAGATTAGGATTTGTGGGAGGAAGGAGAAGAGATAAATACTCAAAGGCGATATGCCATGAGTTTTTATATAGAGATGATGTGTTAAGGAATCTGATAAGTGATGAGGTTGTCATGACTAGAAAGAAGGAATGGATAGCTATAATGAACATTGAAGAAAATATCATAAAGAGGAATGCCTTTTATGTGAGTCCATATAATGTAATTGCAAACCCTCTTGAAAGAACTTTCACCATGCGAAGGGATTATCAAAGTGCTGATTTTAAGGTTAAGGTGAAGGAAGTTGTTGATAAAGCGTGGTTTTCCCTAGAACAACAACAAGCTATGGATATCCCAGAGCAGCCTGCAAATGTTCAAGAAATTAGGGAGGAACAAATGGCTGAACATGTACCTGGGAATGAGGAGGTGGAGCAGAAATTATCTCCTCATATTGAAGAAACTCATAGTTCAAATGTTCCCCCTGACAGAATTGTCAAATGGCAATATGATAAGGAAAGTGATGATGATCCCAGGATTAGGGAGTGATGAATTCCTTATTGATGATAAATTTGTGCAGTCCAAAGAGTTTCAGGAGTTTATGATTCAACATTGGAGTAAAGAGATAAAGGAGATACTTGAATTAGCCCGTGCTAATGTTGAACCTTCTCATCAGGAGGAAGCTGAGAAAGCAGAGGAGGAAAAGATAAGGGCTGAAATTGCAGCTATTACTCCCGCCGAGGCTAGGAAAATTGTCAAGGATAGTGGAATCATGTTGTTACCAGGATGTACTATCACTGCTGCTATAGCATATGATGCAGTAAGAAGAGACCCTCAGTTTTCAATATCTGAGGAGCAGTTTGAGGATAAGTTATTTGGTTCTGGATACAGTCCAAAGTTGCATACTCTTGCAATTTGGTCTATGGCACCTAATACTAGTAAACATGATGTCGTTAGGCCTATTGAAGAGGTTATTGGCTCCTTAGTGGTCAAAAGAGCTACAGAGATAACTCTTGTCCAAGCAGTTGAGTTAATAGCTCATGCTGCAATGCTTAGTGTGGATACTGCACATATTTCTCAGAAGAAGTATGATTCTTTGGTGAAGGAAAACAATAAGGCTTTAAAAGATAAATAAAATGAGGGCCACTGTTGAGGCTGCTCAGTCAAAAAAGACGATAACCCTACCATCCTCTTCTTCCTCAGATTTGTCTACACAAGACAGGAAGACCTTGGCCTTGTGAATTGATGATTTGAATGGTAAGTTGACTACTGAGAAAGAAAATGTCAAAAAGGCTAAACTTGAAACTATTAAGGTGGCAAATGAAATTTTTGAGGATGTGTTGAAACATAGGGTGACTAAGTTGGTCAACAAGGCTGATGATGTTTGGGTCACCTATAAGAATATTCATGAAGCAAATACAAAGTATTTGCAGGTACAAGAGACCTTTGGAAATGAATGGAATAATTGGATTACTAGGGTGAGTGCTTTGAGGGAAATGATGCCCAAGATGAAAGAGGATCCCGAGGCACCTACTAATATTCTTAAGGTTTTGCAAATCATTGACTCAATTAATGAAATAACTACCTTCCATGGGAAGCTAGGTGTGCAACTCCAAAGTAAGCTGAAAATATTTAAAGAGATGGAGGAACATGGTATGCCTCAAATATTGAGTCCAAAAGGTGAGTTGGAGCCATTTGACACCTAGAAGAAAGATTTGGGAGGTATGCTTGCAGCAGCTATGATACAATTGACTGTCATTGATTACATCTTGCTAAATTCAAATATTGATACAATGGTGGAGATTGAAACAAAGATGGACATCTTTGTTAAAGAGGCCAGGGTCTTAATTGATGTTAGATATTCTCAGTACAGTACTAAAGTGCAAGGTTTATTGAATGTAAAGTGGCCCACTAAAGAAGAATATAACACTTGGTTGGAGAAATACACAGAGTGAATCCATGTAAAGATTGATAATGAACAAGATAAATAATGGATGGGAGAAGAACAATGCATAGCCTGAATAAAGTACAGATTAGGCTTTTGGTAAAATATTGTTCTCTCCTCAATTTGAGATGGGTAGCACGTGGTGCTAATATGGATAAACAAATTTTGACTTTTTATCTATTTTCCTTGTCTTGCTTCACAAGTTTTGTTGTCTAGTTCTTTCACAGTTGGCATGTTTGGGCGTGTGGGGAATATTTTGAAGTTGTTGTAACAAACAAATGATGTCTTTTTTAGGTGGGTCATGTTTTCTACAACGAGTTGAGGTCAATTTTGTCTCATGTTTATTTGCACTACCTAAAGACTCGAGTGTAACTGAAATAGGAATATTGTTATAAAGGTCCAATGAAATTTTGACATGTGTGCTTCCTGACCTGAGGCTTTTTTTGCGCTTTCATCTCTATAAGAAAGAATTTGGGGCCGGAAGCAAAAGTTAGTTGAAAATTTGAGTTAACACTGTGAAATTGTCAGGATAATACTAAGCAAGTTTTAGATTTTTTGTCTTGAGTTTCTTTTGGAGTTCAGTATTATGTATGTAATTTTGATAACAGAATAGCAACTACAATATAGAGTAATACCAATTTCATGGCTATTCTCTCTCCTTGTATGCGTTCTACAAGTTATGAGTGAAAGTAATCCAGGATTCCTTTCTTTCGTCTCTATTGTTTCTTGATGGATGTTTAATTTCATGCTTATTGATTCAATGAGTTGATGTAAGTGCTTGGGTGAGATTAATAACTTGTGAGAACTAGGTGCTAGGATGATTGTAAGCAATAATAATCATGAATGTCATAGGCGAATGTTGTAATGCAGTGTTTCTTGAGAGTGTAGGTGTTATTGTTTAAGTTGTTATCAAGTCATATAGATTGCATTAACTTTGTGCTTGGGATAAAGACACTGGTTCATGCAAGGTACTTGTGGTTCAATTTGTGTTGATTCATTGGCTACTCACTTTTTAATTACAAACTCTCAAATGGATACCACCATAGTTGTCTTGTGTTGAAGTCCACCTTCTCATGCTCAATATATAGGAAATTGTTTAATAAGTTGCCAACTTATTTGATGCATTATATATAATGGTTTTATGAGAAGTATCTGTTATTGACAGTGTATCTAATTATAATTGTGTAAGTTCTTGAATATACATTGTGGGATCACCCTTCCGAGTTTCACAGAGCCCAAAGAGTAGGAATAGAAGTTTTGCAGCTTCTATTCGTTCGTTGGCCAATCCCTTTAGAAATACCAATAATTGGAAATGGCAAAGTCCATAGGTATTTCTGGAGATCAGTTTGGTTCTTAAAAAATAACCAACACAGTAATCAGATGATAACCAATTGACCAGTTGACATCAATGACAACACCTTCAATCTTTCCATTCTTGCAACAATCTCCCCATTTGTCATTGATGTAAACACATGATGTGAAAAACCATCAAAGACACCACACTAGCTTTGAATACACTTCTCAAGATTTTTCTTTATGTTCCTTTTTGTTTCTCCCCCTTAGTAGATAGTCTTTTATATTATTAATTTTTTCTTCCTCTTCTTTTTCACATGCTTCCTCTCCCCCTTTGACATCAATGGCAAAGGCAAAAGATATTTTACATTGATTTCCCCTTTGACATAGAAAACAAAATACTCGCAATAACAACACCTAACACTACCTGCTCCCCCTAAGAGGTAGCCACCAAAAAATCAGTCCAGAAGAAAGATAGACCCATAGGATTGATGCACCTCCATATGCATCTAATTCAAGAAAGGAGGGGCAATGACCCCTAACTTCTCCCGGAGATACTCAAAAATATCTTTAGGAAGAGCCTTCGTAAATATATCAACCACCTGATCTTTCGTCAGAACATACTCAAGCGCCATTCTCCATGACTCTCTCAAGAAATGATATATGATAGATATGGCCTTTTTCCTCCCGAGTGCATCCACGAGATTCTTTAATTTTCGGGTGCCTTATCACGAAAGATGAAATAGGATCATCATACACCCACTATGATATCTTTCAATGTTTCATTTCATCCATAGAACTTGTATGCGACAAGATGCAGCAACAATATATTCCTTCAACGATGAGCAGAGTTAGGTCTTGCTTTACTCAACCATACACCAATCTGCTGATCAAGAAAGAATGCACCACCACTTGTATTCTTTTTGTCATCTACATCAGCAATGCCATGCAGCGCTAAGCACTTTAGAGTAAGTGGGTATCTCTTGGATGCCATAAAATCCTAATTGATGTCATTCAAATACTCTGAATATTCTTTAACGACAAAATGTATTTCCTTGGATCTTGATGTACAACAGGACAACATGCATAATATCTAGTCTAGTAGCAGTCATATACAATAGTCCACCATTCATAGATCTATACTTGTGATTATCCTTAGGTGAATCATCATCTTTACCCAATTTGCAACCAATCACCATAGGAATACATATTGGTTTGAAACCATCCATCCTAAACTTCTTCAACGTCTCTTTCACATACTTAGATTGTGAAATAAAAATTTATTTCTCTGTTTGATTGATCTATATCCCAAGAAAGACATTCATTTCTCCAAACATAGACATTTCAAATTCTTTTTGCATCTCTTCCACAAACATCTTGCACATATTTTCATTTCCTCCAAAGATAATGTCATCAACATATACAGCTACAATCAAAATTCTGTCATTTTCAATCTTAAAATACAGATTACTATTCGTCATACCTTTGTTGAAACCTTGTTGAATCAAATACATGTCCAACCTCGCATACCAAACTCTAGGAGCTTGCTTCAATCTATATAAATTTTTCTTCAATCTGCACACCATATCCGGTTGATCTAACAACTGAAATCCTTCTGGTTGTTCCATGTAGACCTCTTCTTCTAGCTCACCATTCAAAAATGATAACTTGGCATCCATCTGATAGACCTTAAAGTTGTTATGAGCAGCAAATGCTAAGAACATCCTTATAGCTTCCATTCTTGCTACCGGAGCAAAAGTTTCCTGAAAATCTATGCCTTCCACTTGTGAGTAACATTTACGCACAAGCCTTACTTTATTTCTAACTACTTCTCCATTCTCATTCAACTTATTTTTGAATACCCACTTCGATCCAATAATTTTTTTATCATCGATCTTGGGACCAATTCTCAAGTTTGATTCTTCCCAATCTGCATAAGTTCTTGCATAGTTTTCATCCAATGATCATCTTCACATGCTTCACTTACAGTGTTTGGTTCAATCTCAGAAAGTAAACACTGATTAACTTCGACAGCAACTCTGCTTCTAGATAATACTCCTTTAGTCTTATCTCCAATAATCTAACTTTCTAACTGATTCTTTTGTACATATCTAGGTGTCTTAGGTTACATCACCAGAGCATCTTCTTCTCTTTCATTTTGTTCATTCTACTTCTCTTGCTCATCATTTTTTTGTTCTTCCACAATCTCTTCAATTCTTACACAATCAAATTCATCAGATACATATCCATTAATGTCAATTGAATTCTTCATTGTCTCATCAACCTTGACAATTGCACTTTCTACAATCTTTCTCAATCTTTTATTGAAACATTTGTATGCTTTTCTTTTAGTAGACTATCCAAGAAAAATACCTTCATCACTTCTTGCATCAAACTTACATAAAGTTTCTTCATCTCTTCTGATATAACATTTTCTTTCGAATACCTTAGAATACTTAATAATAGGAATTCTTCCAAACCATAGCTCATAGGGGATCTTTGTACTGTTTGCTCTTGCTTGAACTTGATTGAATACATAAATAGCAGTATGAATAGCTTCTCTCCAATAAAATTTCGGTAAACCAGCCTCAGTGATCATTAATCTAGCAGACTCATAAACTATTCTATTTTTCCTTTCAACAACTCCATTATGCAAAGGAGTTCTCAAAGCAGATAACTATCTCTTTATTCCATGCACTTCACAAAACATATTAAACTCATGGGAGGTGAATTCTCCACCTCTGTCAGACCTTAAGCATTTTATCTTCAATTTTACTTCATTTTCAACTATAGCTTTGAATGTCTTCAATCTATCTAATGTATATGATTTCTCTCTAAGAAATGTAACCCATGTATATCTAGAATAATTATCAATCAAAAGCATAAAGTACCTTTCACCTTGTAGACTTCTCACTCTTGTAGGACCACAGAGATCTGTATGAATTAAATCCAGCAGACCAGTAGTAGACTGTTCCTTTGATTTGTAGTGACTTCTTGTTTGCTTTCCAAACTAACAATTCCTGCAGATAGCATTAACAGGCTTTGTAATTCTTGGTAAATCTCTCATGGCTTGAATTGCACTAATCCTTACCAAGTTATCAAAATTCATGTGACACATTCTTCTATGACATAACCAACTGTCATTAATATGAGTCATAAAACATCGTCCATCAGCACCCTTAAGTTGATAGATATTTCTTTCAGATTTCTTTCCTATAGCAATCAATGTTTTGGATCATTTCCAGATCTCACACCTCTCATCCTTAAACACAAGATCATATCCTTTACTGCACATCTAACCAACACTCAAAAATTTATGTCATAATCCCTTAACATAGTAGACATCATCAATATTATGCTTGCCATCAAAACTTACTGAACCTATCCCATAAATTTTAGCACTAGTATCATCTCCAAACATAACCAAGCCTCCATCATATTTTTCAAGTTTAACAAACTTACTTTATTACCAGTCATGTGATGTGAACAACCATTGTCAACGACCCAAAAATTCTTTTCTTGTTTAGCATGTAGGGCAGAGATAACAGTACCTTCATTTTTTCTCCTTCTTCGGAGGGCTTTCCTTCACTTGTTTTTCAGAATTAGCAGAAGTAGATTCATCCTTTATAGCCAAGAACAAGCATTCATTGTCATCAGGATCTTCATACTTAGAATCTTCGTCAGATATACTAGCATTATTATTCACATAATATGTTTTGTTAATCTTTTTTCCTTTCTTTTCTTTCGCATATCTTTGTTTACTCCTCTTAGCTCTTTTTGGACACTTTGCAACATAATGACCTATTTCTCCACAACTAAAGCATTTAACGGGTAACTTACCTTCATACTTACCAGAGCCTTTTCTCATCCTTCTCACAAAGTTAGCTTCTATTTCATCAAAATTTTCTCCATCTGAATATTTAGCTTTTGTCGCCTTAAAAGCAATTTTTTATTTGCATCCATTCCTCAGACTCGGTTTCCTCATCTCATAAGATGTCGAAAATCCCAACAGATCTTTAGTGCAAGTCTTATAATGTATACTATGTTCAATAGCACACACCTTCTCATTGTAAGCATCAAGGAGAGTTCTAAGAATCTTCTTTACAATTCTGGTTTCATCTATAGTAGCACCAAGTCCTCACATTCCAACCACTATCTCATCCAATCTTTGTAAATAAGCTTTAACATTCTCATCTTCAGACATATGCAAAAACTCAAACTGTCTCCAAATTCTGTATTTTTGGCTATTTAACTCTCTCATCGCCTTCATGCGCCCTTTCCAAAGCACCCCATACTTTCTTAGTAGACTTCAAATTTTGAACCTTAATCAACTCGGAATGTACCAGACTATTCTTCAAAATGTGCTTCACTTTATTGTTCGCTTCATGTGCTCTGATCTCATCAATCGTACTTGGACCATTAGCAGGAGTGTAAGGATTCTTGTAGGCTTTCTCCACATCATATCCACAATACTCCAAATATTCTTCCATCAATATTTTCCAGATAGCATACTTAGTTCCATCGAACCTCAGATAATCATAAGTCATCTTGTCAGCCATCCCGGACCTTCCTCAAGTGGTTAAGCTCTTCACCAAGGAACCAAACTCTTATACCAATTATTGAACAAGACAACTGAAAGGGGGGGTGAATCAATTGTCACATATTTAAACTTTAATTCATTCACTGGAACTAATCCTTAACACTACTTAGTAGATTAAACATTAAATACTAGTGCAGAAACTGAAAATTATCACATAAACACAATAACACCATATTTACATGGAAAACCCAATAAGGGAAAAACCATGATGACGATTAACTCACACTATAGATAATATCAAAACTGATTACAAAATGATCACTGCCTGAGAAACAAGGCTCGCTGCCAAAAGGACTCACTGTCCAATAGGGCTAACAACCCAAAGGGCTCACTACCACAGAGATACAAAGAAGATAAAGAAGACTTGTTATAGAGATAAGACAATCTCAATGTAACAAAGAAATCAACCACAATTCGCTCAATCCACTTGCAAACATGCACGAATGATAGAGTGCACCTTCAACTCACTGCTTCCGGAAACTCAACATTTAGGCTTCACATTGATCTACCATACTCGCATCATACACACACACTAATTCGCACTTATCTCTATTTCCTTTGTTCTCTTCGCTTCTTCTTCCCTAACTCTATGCATTTATACCATCTTCAACTTTGAAACATATCCAAAGTCGGCCATCCAAATTCAAATTCAAATTAGGTCAACGTCAAAACATCCTAGGATGGAATTAGAATGAGGGCGACCCAAACACATGCTTCATCAGGACCCAAATAGATCTAACACGCTTCACTAACTCTGAAAGTAGTATTCCACGCAAGGTCGGCCAAACCAGTGTAAAACACATAGAACAATTAAGCACAAAGTTTCCAGATACCAAAATTATCTTCAATACAATCAAAACAACTCAACTCTAGAACCACAAGTCATAAGACTTTATCAAAGAGAAATTTGGAGCAACGATATTTCTCTCAGACCTCAACCAGAAACACAGAAAACCACAATTCACAATTGATGAACATAACTCACACTGTACAATGAACCAACAACCAAAAATCAAGCTATAGCAGCTTCCAACAACCATGACCAACATATCTAAACCATACAAATATAGGAGCAAAACTCAGAGCAACCACTGAACATCTGCGACATATCTTCATTACAATTTTCTCAATATCCTCGACATATACAACCAATAACCTGTATCTATGACACTAATGACAACATCAATCAGTTGATAACCAATTAACCAGTTGACATCAACGACAACACCTTCAATTTTTCCATTCTTGCAACACAAACAACATTATTAGTGATTATAAATTAGTTATGAGCTAGTGAGGAGAAATGAACACTATATATACAAGTTGCTTCCAATTGCTAGCATTTTTCATCTTAGAGGTTTTTCTCCTCAACACAACTGCTACAAGGGTTGTAAGGAGACTTTGTGCTCCTAAATTCAAAGCAATTTGAAGAATATTTTCTAAACTTTGTGTCATTATTTTCTTCATGGGTTGCATGTTCTTTACATGTTCAATATGTAATCATTTCATTGTATTACTCTTGCACTTTGGTATATAGGAAATGTGATAAACTTTGTTCTTGGATTTTGAGGAAATAGAAAAGTATTATTAAACTATCATTGTGCTCTTCGTTTATTGCAAATTATTTGTATGTTTAGTGTAAAATTGATTTTTCACCTCTTTCTTGTTTATTGGAGTAAACTTGGAGCATTCTTTGCCTCTCTTGCTAATATTGCATTCATGAATCAAAGGACTTTGTATCTCTTGTGGTTGCTTTTTGTTTATTTTATTTTTCTCATCATCCCTCCCACTTTCATTTGAGGAATCTTGAAAAACATCTCATATGAGCATGTCTAGGGTTTCCCCCTATCCCTTCTTTTTCCCATTTTCATATTCCTTTTGTATTTTTTAGTTAAAAGTACCCAAAAATCCTTAAAAACCCCATCATACAAGGGCATTGTCCCTCTCAAACATTAAAAAAAATGCTAATTTAATAATGATTCTCCAACTATTGTGAGCATGTATCATTGTCCATTGGGCAAGTCACTAAATTCAACAAAGCTTTGCAATGACAAATCATGTTAGCTAACAATCTCAAGGCCACCTTTTCCATCATTCTTTTAAAATTGAGTTGCCACAAAATCCATGGGCAATGAATGTCAAAATATCAAAAGAAAGTGGTTATGTCTAGCATTGTCAAATTCATCTATGTCCATTTGGCTTTGCACCCACTTTCTTTACTTCATCTATTTTGTGAAATAGTTCATCTAAGGTAGAGGACGAGATGGTGACTAATTAAGTTTGAAAACCACTGTGTTGCGTACGTACATGTATAGGAGGTACAATGGATGGATGAAATAATGGAAGGCATGTAAGCAAAAAGGTGTATAAGGGTATTTTGGGTGTGGGATGTGGCATGGGGTATGGAAGTGGCTTGGCTAAGTTGGGTAACAATAGGTCCAATAGTGGTGGATGAAAAAGGCATGGCCATGGAGGGATACGGCCAAGAGATAAACCAAATGGTGAATTACATGTGGAAAAGGGGTAGGTACTAAATGGTGAGAGACCATTGGCCATGGTACTATGAGGATGAATAGTGGTAATGGAAGAGGTAATGGTAGAGGATAGGTCTCTTGTAGAAGTGGGAATGGAAGTAGATGCACTAGTGAATATAGAAGTAAATCTAGAATAACACATTACAAAGCCTCTAATTCATATAACTTATTAACAAACACATCAAGAAACATATCCGCTAACTGTATAGGATTTTTCGCATTAACCAAACAAGTGAACTCAATTGCAAAATCTTGTGTTCACATAAGCATCAAATGGTCATATTTATTGTTCACACTATAAGCATCAAAATTGGCTTTGTTCTCATTGATTTAGGCCATACTAAGGTTTAGACAAGCACTACTTAATAGCATAAACAAAAGATATGAAATAAAGATCAAAATATCAATGATATGTCATTCGAAAGTGATGACCTAATGTAATAGCCAAGGGTGGATAGAATGGTAAAAAAAGATATCACAATAATGCACAGAAACCCTAATAGAAAATATATATTAGTGAAAAAGCAAATGAGACAAGATTTGAATCTAATAATGAATGTTAATATAAAAGAAAATAAATTTGAAAACCCTAATAGGAATAAGAACAACTAGAAGCAAACTAGATCACATAAAATAAAATGTAAAGGAATAACTTTTCTTTGAGTTAACCAAAGCTAATTAAATAAATGTAATTAATCAAGTTCAAATTAGCAAGTAGATTAAAACTAAATATAGCTCAAACATAATTTTCTAATAATTTGCAATGATTGAATTAGTAAGGATTACTCCATTATCATGGCTTCAACTATGGCTTCCAAGGTGCATGGCTACAATGCTTCTCCAAACAAATGCTCCTCATATGCAACAAATCACAAAGCTTTATCTCCTAGTGGCATTCATTATCAACGCCTTACCTTACAAGTTGACCTCTAGGTAACAAATAACAACAAATCAAGGCCATCATGGGTTGTTGGCACTATTTTAAATCATGGCATTGTGTTTGTTGAGGTCTTGAGTCCTAGATCTATTGGGTGTTGCTCTTGCAATCTTGTTGACAGCAAGGGCATGTTTTCTCCCACCTCTCCTTTCTCCAACATCTCTACTCATGCTTGATGCTAATGTTGGAGATTTGGCCTCTCTAGCTTCTTGTTATTTCAAACACACCAATGGAGGACCTTCATCTCCTGTTTGAGTCTTTATGGCTATTAGCAAGGGTGGGGCAAATTATGGTCATTCCTTTGCAACTAAGGTTGGCATGAGGACTCCCCTTTCTCACCCTACTCTACATGGAAAAGCTTTGCCTCTTTCTTGCTCAAATTCTTTATGGAGAAGATATGATTGATAATGAAATGTTTTACACTCAACAAAGTCTGATCTACAAATTTAATCAATTATGGCCTTCTCTTTGGCCCCTCACCGATGGTTCAATTGAGCTTTTTCCTTATGCTAGGGACTTCTTTATCACAAGCTTTCATACTCCATAGGACTTGTGATTGGTGCAAGGTGGTAGGTTGTGGATGTGGGATGTGGTATGACCATTCCCTCTCTCTCCAACCGTGCTTTCATTCTTTCAAGCCTATGATGGAATCTCTCAATATTGTGCCAATTTAGGTGAGGTTGCCTTATCTCCCTCTCCAATTCTAAGGAAAATCTTACTTTGAGGATATCAGCAATGTTATTGGTCGACTTCTAAAGATGGATTTTTCCACATCCAACATCTATCATTCTACTTTGCCCATATTCTAGTGGACATTGGCATTTCCAAGGCACTTCATGGGGATGTTATCTTAATGGTTGGGATAGGCAATGGATTCAGCTACTTGATTATGAGATCCTACTATTCTAGTGTAGACAATGCCTTGCTATTAGATATCTTGATTCCAAGTGTCAACACTCACCATAAGAATGCAAGATCAACTACTTGGTGGAGGAATGCCCTCCCTAATCACTTGATTGTGGACATTTTTGTTGGATGCAACTCTTTGGTTGGGGAGCCTCCTTGTCCTACCCCTTGATGGTGGATAACATTGTGACCTTGAAAGCTCCTCCTCTTGTTCCATTCCCTAGGGTTGTTATGGCTCTAGTAATTTCATTGCTCCTTAATAGGACTTTCTTTGTAATCCAATTTTGGTGTCTTCAATGTTTATTCTCATAGCCTAGCTAGTGGGTCACGGGGGATTCTTGCTCATGATCACTCTATGCAATATACGACAACTTTGGTTAGACATCCTTCCTTGTCACATGAGGTGACTTTGGATGTGGAGGCAAAGGACTCCCCCTTCTCTCCATGTTCGAAGGAGTTAGAAAATGGTGTCATGGATGATCATTCAAAGAAGGAAGAGAAGTCTTACAAAATATGATTCAAATTCCCATCCATGAGTTAAGGGTGTGCAAATTGCAAGGAAGGGGACAAGCATAGTGTAGGTTGGGTGTATTGTTTCCCTTTGGCTACCTAATGCAACTGTATTGTTGAATGTCTTTTTTGGTAGTCATTGCATTGCATTTGCAAAAGGTTCTAGGCCCTTTCAAAACATGGTCTTTTAGTTATCAAATTTGTTGTTGTTGGTTAGTTATGTATATGTTGATGTTTTAATGTATTGGATTCTAGGAGCCTATCAAAACCTATTATGTGCAAGGTTTATGGTCCCTTCAAAACAATTGATACAAAAACTCACAATAGTCTAATCCAAAAATAACAATCAAAATTATGGATTATCTAAATTTGGCATTAGACAATGATACTTAGCTCTATGGCAAAAGAATGATTACCTTTGGAGAAGATTTTGATATCCAACGAGTTCATGCTCAAAAAAGAATGCCTCTATTAATGAAATGCCTCAAAACTTATGTTTGATCAATGCTCTGTTATGTGGGTAAACGGTCCAATCCAAGTGACTGATGGCTATAGAGAGGTAGGTGTACAATTAAGTGTTATAAATGGATGGATAAGGTGAATGTATAGAAATATTTAGGTATAAAGATAAGGTAAGGGCTAAATATATATGAATATGTGCATACAAATGAATTAAGGCTAGAAGAATAAGCTTGACTTCACAAAAGATCATATTGTTTATCACTATGTACATGCATCAAGACATTTCTTCAAAATGAAGAAAATAAGAAATGAGTATGTAAAATTCTAACATTGCAATTATATTAGTATGTGTTTACATGAATTTAACTACCCACTAACCATTAATCACTACATAACCTAACCTATGGGTTGTTAGGTCCTACACTAACATTGACCGCTAGCCCCCACTAACAAAGTACTATAACAAGGATACAGTAGAGCAACATTGCGGAACATAGTTTGTTTTGTCCAACATGCTTATATTTGCTTATCTTCTGGCCACGATGTTTCACCCCATTTCACGAGTAGCTTCTCCAGCTACTGTTCAAATGCTCTGCACTCAGTCCGTCTGCTAATGTCTCTTGCCTTTTTTGCTTTCAAACTTGAATATCAGACATCTGATTGATCTTCTAGTGGAGCTTTATGAATTTCGTGCCCTCTGCATAACGCAGTTTGTTTAATCATTTTCTTCTTTGGATCAATTGCAGAGACACTGATGAAATACAACAGCCTCTTCTGGATTTCTTTTCATATATGACAGTCTTTTTGGATACTAAAACTTTTTCTCTACTCCCTTGACTATAGAAGGAAGCATACCAAAGCGGTTCTTTTAAGAAATTGTTACTCGATCACTTAAGCAGACCGTATCGATCACTTATAGGTGAATTTTTCAATCATATATTTAAAAACAACACACGGTAACTCCAGACGTCGTTGTATTCAAAGCAAAACCCAACATCTACCGAATATATCACCCTCTGCCTATTATGGCCGTTATCTTATCCTTAGACATCTAAAACCCCACATTTGAAAGCATTCAGTTCACCCTTTAGTCTTGAAAGGAACTTCCACGCTGCAATGTGCTCGTTATTTTACAGCAATATCATACTAGAATTAAGTTGAGGAATGTCTATGAAAGAAATATAATGATTCTTGTGCTTAAATCTTGGATAAATCTTGGATAATAGAAACTATACCAACACAATTTAAAACTAACGACAGCCAAGATTTGCTCCATTCAAGCACACAGGAATTTGCTTGCTATTGGCTACTATAATTTGCATCTGTTGATTTAGGCATTCAACCTATATGCCACGAGGCATGCCATCCCTCCAAGGAAAAGAATCACACCGAACAGATGATTAGATTGAAACCCTGCAGAAATCAAATGGCTCAAAACAATAGCTCAAATCCAACATAACAAGCAAAAAATTAACCTACTAAATATTTCAAGGTTTCGACATTATTTTTGCAGGTCTATAAACGTTAAGAATGTAGCAGAATATAGTTAGATTTTGCAAATAACATGCAGTGACAACCCTTGCAGTTTTCAGAAGTACAAGAAAATGGATAGATAAAAATATCGATAACCACTAGGAGTTAACAGAAACATCAAGAAATAACTAGACATGGGGTAAAAGATGCCATGTTGATTTGTACAGGCAATGTGAATGTAAAGTTGTTAAATTCATAAATTGAACATTAACTATTTAAAGGTGTTGCTAACCAAACACTGAGCTTTTGCTCGTCACACTGCACTCTAAGTAGAAGAGCTTGACGAGTCAAAAGATAAAATCCTATGTCGCTTATTTGAGACTGAGCTCCTCAGAGGAAACTCACTTGAAGCAGGCCTGTTAAGTACTTCCCTCAAAGCTTCCTTGACACTATTGAAAGACTGCGTTTCTTCATTACTGCCATTCACTTCTTCCTGTCTTGTCACTAAGAAGACATTTCTCACTCTGCCACCCAGACACGACATCTCAGCTTTTACAGTCTTCAATCTCTGGTCATTAAAAGATTGAAGCACATCAGCCAAAAGATCTGGCCGATCATCACAACAAATTGAAACCCTAATGAAAGCTCTCCCCTTTTCATCACCTCCATGTGATTCAACTTTCAAGTCATCAAAATCTGTGGGTATGGAATCACCTTTAGCAACTTCTGCAAATCTTTTCTTCAGTTCTTTTACATGGTGAATCACTTCTCCTAGAAGCGTTGCTTTATCCATCTGCATTATCTCAACAAACTTGCTTCAACTGATATGTTAACATAAATTCATGTGTACTTGTTTCAGAAGGTCATAAATAATCAATGGGGCGTAACATTGTTCTAGCCATCCCAAGCACCAAGCATACAGAGAAGATAGCCATGCCAGTTGCATTATACTAATTAATTATTCAAGAAAATAAGCACTAGCCAGCCTGACTTATCTATAGAGGCATATCATTCATAAAGAAAATGCTAGTGTTTTAATGGAAGACTAGAGTTATTGAACAAACAGAGCAGAACCTACAAACAAAGCACATAAGTAATATTATTAATACTTTAAAAAAAAAGTTGGGTCGCACATAAAAGACCTGATTCATGGTACAGAAAGGTAAATTTGGGTCATCAGCGGTCTAGGATCCACAATGTGAAAAGCCAAACTTTGGGCTAAGATGGATTCACAATGATTTATTTAAGTTTTACTTTTCATCAAAGGGTTAAAATTTAAAGAGGTATACATTTGACTAACGCGTTAAGATAAATGGAAAATAGTACCTCATTGGGCCTTTAGTGGGGGCAGGAGCGGGGGAGGAGGGGATGACCTTTAAAACAATAGATATGATGACAATTCTTCAGAAATTAGTTTGACCCGACCACCTGAATTTGAAGAAATATCTGAGACAATTAAAATTTACTACTAAGCAAACCAGTACGTACAATGAATTCATGTCTTAAGTAAAAGAGTACGTACAATGAATTCATTATTCATGTGTTCACAAGCAAGAAATACACCAAATGCTTCCCCTTGATTCAAGCACAAACCTCATAATCTCGTGTGCTTGATCGGTCACTTAATTAAGCTCAATGTAACCATAAACATCACTATCTCCTGAATATGTTCTGATTAATTGCCAAAATACATAAAGAAGGTAAAATCAACGTTCATAAAAATTGTGGTCGGGAAAGCCTCGGCAAGGGTACAAAAAATACGGTTCAGAAAAATCTTAGGAAAACATGAGAATTATTAAAGCCCTTGAAATTCATAAGATGAAACAGAAAATCAGTTTTTTAAACTTTTTTTGGATGTCTGATTGTTTTTGAGTAATTTCATTCAAAAGATTTGCAATTTCCTAAAAAATCAACGGATATATGCTGGAATTTTCAGAATTAATAGACCACTACAGCAATTTAACCACAGATTTTAAAAACAAGGAAAAAATCTTAGCATAAGTGTCTATCCACATACATACAAAGATAGGAAATTTGCTAAGGAACCAGATTTTTATCTTAATTTTACACCTGATGGCTGAGACAATCAAATAGCCATCCCCAAATTTCTTCAAGGAACCAGATTTTATCTTAATTTTATATCTGAAGACTCAGACAATCAAATAACCATCCTCAAACTCAATAAAATGAGACAAATCGGCATAATTTCAAAACCGATAAAAGAATCTACAACAATCCTTGAACTGAATGAACAAAGAACAAAATCCGACGACATGACCTCCATTCAAGAGAAAGGACATAAAATCAATTGGGAAGCCAGGTGGAGCATAGCCAGAGCAATATCTACTCTGACAAATTGACAATCTGCTGTCTTAATTTTTAGAAGAAAAAACTCGATTTTATTGGAGAAACACTCTTAAATCAACAAGAAAATCCACAAAAAAGTTGAAACGTCCAAACTACATCACTCAATACAAAGATGAAAAGACTAGGAACTAATCTACATCATTGGTGAAACCAAAGACAAAAATCTATATCAAACCCAAAACATAGCAGAAAGACAGAAAGACAAAAGAACTAGAATCCACATGACACTGCCTGCAATAAAACAAAGAGCAATAAAATAAAAGCCTTTTTCACAGGGATTTAAATAGCATATATAATGCCATAAAATTGCTCTAATAAAGGCTGCACTCCCAAACCTTACAAAAGGAAATAGGAACACCGAACGAAGCAAAACTTAGAAAGAAAAATAAAACTGCCATATCCAAGGCAAACAAAACCAAAAGGCTACATGAAGATGCCACACCCTTCAAAATTACACAAAATTAAAGGCCATGTGCCAAAAACTGATGGAAAACCGGTTGGAAACATATATACTAAAACATAATATAAAATTTTATATTTAAATGTTGTGTGTACAACATAGCAAATTGTGACGTTCTTCTAGGATTAACTGCCTAGACTTAAGGTTCTATAACAATAATTTAAAGCATGTATAACACAGTACCTACAATTAAGAAGTTAAAAACAGACCATTAAACTTAGGGAATGAGAGGGCTAAAAACAACACGTTGAAAGCGGCCAAAATCTATCTTTAGCATATTATATGATAAATCAGATAAGAAAAGATTACTTCTAATGCTCTTTACTTTCCGGCCTATCAAGCACATCCACTTGTTAAGAAGATGGTTTCTTTAACTGATTTAGCTTATGAATAAATTTCCAGTCTAAAATATTCAAAAAATAGGTTGTAGAACATAGAAAAAATGGCTTAAAATAATGCATTGAAGTCTTCAAAAGTAAACTACAATGGGATCTGAATTGCGTAGACTCTAGAGCCTTCAAAAACTTATATCATAACTAAAGCTAAATCCCTAATCCTGTAGAAGACAAATTCTGCTAAAAATGAAATAAAAAATCCACAGCAAACGGTTTATATCTAAAAAATAGAAAATAAAAAGGGGGCACAAATCTTAAGGGGCGAGCTTAGAACAACAAATTGTTAGATCCAACGTTTAGCTGTGAACTTTGAAAACCCACTAACAAGCCAAAATGCATAGACAATCACGAACTAGAACCAGAACTAAGAGAAAAACCTTAAATTTAACAAACAAATTTAAGAACTCCCAAAGAAATGTTGTATTTTTTTAAAACTTAAAGTTAAGGGAAAACCCCAAAGTCAATGGTCTACTGTAGGGAAGCTACTGAAATATCTCAGCTAGTGCTTTTGAGAAAATTTGGAGCCATTTGCAGACATATCTATTCCATGAAATATAAAACTTTACATTTCCCCTATCCATTTTTCAAATCACAATTTTAACGTATGAATAAAAAACTCCAAAGATAAATCACAATCAATTTGTGGCTAGTAAGCATATAAGTTCCTAAAAAACAATGTGGTTAGGCTGTTGGTCTAAGTCGGGTTATGGGTTCAAGGGTTGCTGACAGTTGATAATATTGAACGAGTTAGCGGTCAAACTACATAGTACAAATCCACATACAAACTCAATACAACTAATCATATTACTCTTCATCAAGAGCATCGACAGGTTTGTCATATCTACATGCAACACCAGTGCTACACCCATGCCTGCACCATTCTTGGTATGCAAGACACATCCTGCCTGGGTGTACAGACCACAAAAAGGAATGTGTGGTATTCATATGCAGACCAGTAACGAAAAAGTGCAGCCATAAAAAAAATTAATAAACAATTAAGTGAGCTAAATATTTAGCATAAAAATACCTTTAAGTATCCACACTTCTCATCAATATAGAATTTCACCCAAACCTAATTTAGAAATTGTGAAACCTGATATACTATAAAATTTAATAAAACCTTAATTTAAATATGAAAAACTATAATATTCTAAACCCTGATTTATAAACATTAATTTTTATTTGATTATAAATTTATAATTTTTGACAGAAACATTGGTCTGATAATAATTTTGTTGGACTACTTCAGATATTATTTAATTCTTTAAAAATTAATAAATTTAAATAAAATTAATATATTATTATAATTAGTTGCCTCCTACAAATAAATTTATTATATTTATTTAAAAAACTATTTCATAACAATATTATCCTGGGTTCCTATATAAAGATTTAATTTCTTCTCTGTTCCCAAACCACATTTTGGTGCCATTGTAAGGGTGGGAGATACTATGTAAGCAACCTATGAGCACAAACTATTTAAATAAAAGAAAGTTTCTACCGATAGTTTGTTTGAATGGTATAACCTACAACAAGATTTCCAGATTCGCAGATAAAACTGCCTGTTTGATTGTTTTTTTAGGATAATCACGAAAAAACTTCTGAATAACATATATCTGGTATTTTGCAAAACATTTGCTCGGTCGGTGGTCTCTATTTCAAGGAAAAAAAATTATTTTCTTTTTTTCAATAAACTATCTCGATTTAAACAATAAATAAAATTTAGGGCAAAAAGAATGCAGCTGTACAGCCACGCTCATCGGACCAAAACCTTAAATTTTATAAACGAAAAATGAAGATCAAGAGAGTACCAAAACTCACCTTATCTCTCGAAGGAATAAGCCTTCTGAGACTTGACAAATGCGTATTGATTCTTTCACGACGCCTTCTTTCAGCCTCACTATGATTCCTGGACGCAGCCAGCGCCTTTGCTTCCAAACTATCGTTATAACTAATCTTTCCGCCATTAAAACCCTCGCCTATAATACAAAACCTCTCTCCCGCTCCTTCTTCTCCTTCTCCCCCATCAAAACAGTCATGACCGTAATGATAGGTTAAATTACCCGATGTCCTACACGAAAAACGTCTCAAATACTCGTTATTAAACATCTTACTACTGTATTCACGACCCTTCAAACCCAGGGGAGTAGAGTTGGAAGAAAAGGCCACAAGAGTTGGAATAGTAATGGAGGCCAGCGGAACTCTTGTGTATTTTTTCTGTAGTCCAAGACTTTTCTGTCCATTTCAAGGAGTATTAAACTTTACACCCAAGAGAGTGACAAAGATATGTTTTCGAAAACACTTTAGTAGCTCACGAGAATCGACCTTGACACGGGAAAAAAATGCTCTTCAACGGATTTCAAGTTTTATACTATATTGTACAGAATGCCGTAACTTGTTACGGATTTAAAAGAGCTTTTATAGTTTATATTTATTTGTCGTCATTTTATACCATATTTTTTCTGTACCACCTACCACCCTGGCTGATATCAAGATCTGTAAAAAATTAAATTGGATTTGGTGTTGGAATCCGCATTTGGTTCCTTTCTCATTACGCGGGATGCTGTCACTTCCGTATATGTTTTTATTAAAGTTAAAGTGGCTTTTTGAAAAATATTAATAAGCACAAGCAAAAGTGGAATTTAAGTATGTCATGGCCTTATGATATATTTTTTCTATTAAATTAGGCTGAATAATAATAATGAGCAGATTACAACGACTGAGCTTAGCTCTTATATAGAAAACGAAATGATTGCAGAAAAGCATAACAACCACTCAACAAAGTCAAAATAGAGCACCCATATGTTAAAAAAGGATAATAGTAGAGGTGTAGGTTTTTTTGAGAGTTTGTCACATTGTTTTGTAATTTATTGTGGAAGTTTCGAAAAACAATCACTTTTAGGGTGGCTCTCTTTTTGTTTAAATGATATTCATTTATTTTGTTTGGTTGTTAATGTCAAAGTAATAAGATTCGGAATATAAGTTTGATTTTGAGGTATGGCTTCTAACATCTTAAGCAATCTTGATTTTAAGTAATTATGTCGAGAGGCGTCTACAATGAAAGCAAGCAATTTGTGTACATTTGAAATGCATGGAATATATTTTGACAGGCATTGTTGGCAGTCAAGATGGAAGTGGAGGAGAAGGAGAATGTAACCGACAAGAGAAAAATAGAAGTGTGTGAGAATGTAATAGGGAAGATGGAAGTTGAAGAGGCAAGAGTAACGAACATCAAAGATGTCTACAGACTTATCATTGTTGGCAATATTAAACTCGAGGCATTGATTCTAATCCGCTTCCATTTCAAGATTTTTCGTTTCAACCTCTTGTTGTTTGAGGGAAATGTTTCAGTAGTATATAGCAAAAAGACTAGAACCCTTTGGATGACTATGACTGGAACCCTCTTTCACTTTTCTTTGCTTCACTTTTAGTTATTTTTATTGTTTGCAAATGCTTTAATGGTTGTGTTTTTCTTTTCAAAGATGTGCTTGGTTTGTGGTTTCAAGAAAGATCATTTGTGCAAGGCTTTCATTCATGTGATGATTGATCATCGTAGTGGCCACGTTTTGCATAGATCAAAATGTTTGACCTCCCATTGCATGCTAAATCTATTATCTATTTAGTTGCAGGCTCTCTTTCCCCATGGATTCATCAGAGAAAAGATTGTGTCTACACATATAGAAGCATACAATGGACTCTGAGAACTCCTTGGAAGATAATCCCAAACTTACAATGGAGAGTTAGTGTTAGGGTTATGATTAAGGTAAGGTTTAAAGTTAGGATTAGGGTGAGGATTATGATTAGAGTCAGAGTTAGAATTAGTGTTAGTTTTAGGGTTGGGGTCAAGGTTAGGGTTAGAGCTATAAATAGTTTTAATGTCAAGGTTAGTATTAGAGTTAAAGTCTAAATTATTATTAGTTTTAGGGTTGGGGTTACAATTACGGTTAGAGTTACAATTAGTGAGTTAGGTTTATTTTAGGGTTAGGGTTACAATTATAATTAATTTTAGTTTTACATTTAGTGTTATGATTACGGTTAGAGATATAATTACAATTAGGGTTGGTTTTAAAATCATTGTGAGGGTTAAGGTTAGGGTTAGGGTTAGGATTAGGGTTAGAGTTAGAGTTAGGTGTATGAATAGAATTATTGTTAGTGTTATATTTATTGTAATGTGTTGACCTTAATACTAAATTATTATATTATTATATTGTATCATATAATATATTTTATATTATTATATTCAATAAATTTAAGTAACCTAATTGAACCTTAATCCTAATCGTAATAAAACCCTAACTCTAACCATAAGCTTTACCATAGAATGTTAATCCTAACCTTAATCCAAATTAAACCATGACAGTAACCCTAAGTGGAATAATTGAACTCTAACCCTAACCATAATTACACCCTAACCCTAATTGAACTACAACCTAACCCTAACCCTAATCCCCATTAAACCCTGACCCTTGTTAAACTCTAAGCCTAATTCTAAACCCTAATTAGATTCTAACCCTAATTGAACCCTAACCCTAACCCTAACCTAATCTTAATCAAACAATATCCCTAGATGAACTCTAAATTTAACTATAATTTAACCCCAACCTTATTTGGACCCTATCCCTAACTTTAACCCTAACCCTAGTTAAATTGAAATCTTAATCAAATTGTAACCCTAATTTAACCCTAACCCTAACCTTAACACTAACCTTCATTGAACCATATACCTAACCCTAATTAAATCCTAACCCTAATTCAATTGTAACCCTAATTGAACCCTACCCCCAACTGTAATATCAACCCTATCCTTAACCATAATTATAGCCTCGATTATAAGTCTAACCATAACCTTAAGTCTTAACCCTAATTTTATAATTGTCATGATAGTAACCCTAACCCTAACTATAATTGTAAATTATATAACCTTAATTGTAAACCTAACTCTACCTCCAATACCAATTGTAATTATATATGTAATTTTTACTCTAATTCTAACCCTAAAATTAATTTTAACCCTAAAGTTAATTAAACCCTAACCTTTATTGGAGCCTAACTCTTACCCTTACCCTAATTGAACTCTAACCCTAAACCTAAGTAAATCCTAAGCCTAATTAAACCTAACCCTTATTGAACCCTAACCCTAACCCTAACCTTATTTAAACCTCAACACTAACTCTAACCCCAAGCTTTATCATAGAACCCTAACCCTAAGTGAACAATAATTGTAATTAATACTTGAACCCTAATTTAACCCTAAGCATAACCTTAACCATACTTGAACCCTAACCCTAATTAAACTATAATCTTAATCAAACCCTAACCCTAACCCTAATTGTACCCTATCCCTAATGCTAACACTAACCCTCATTGAAATGTATACCTAATCATAATTGATCTCTAACTATAATTATAATCCCTAAAGTGAATTGAATCTTAACCCTAATTGAACCCTAGCCCCTATTGTAATACCAAACCTATCCTTAACCATTAATTATAACCTTCTAAAACAAAGAAAAAAGAGAACCCTAGGTCTTATTTGTAAAACCTAGGATTCAAATCTTGTGTTTTTCTTTTATGTGTGTTGTGAGTTCTTTTTCTAATATTTCATTAAGGTGCTTAGATTGAATTTCAACCATGAAGGTGAGCCAAGTAGACTTGGATTTGCATCTTTTTGAGCCTTGGAATGAATTGGAATTGATTTGCTTTGATTGACCCAATTAGACTAAGTGCTCTAATATGAAAATGCAAGCTACCTACAATTAACAAACTGAAATCGTGATTTGTAGGCAGATTTGGGAAGGGAAAAGTGATGTGTACCTATTGTGAAAGTTTGGTGTTGGTCTGTATAGGAGGAAATAGTCACCCAAGGGCATGTGAGTCCTTGTATGGGTGTCCCACTTTACTTTTTCAGTCCTCTAATACCAGATCTGAGATCCTTGTTTCCACTTACAAACTTGCTAGAACACAGTCGAATAATTTTGTAGGTGAGTTTATGTGAATTGACAAGGTGTAGGATTTTGAATGCAACAATGAATAAATGATCTTCAATCCTCTCCAAACTTGAAATCTAC
Organism: Sequoia sempervirens; assembly: GCA_007258455.2. NCBI lineage: Eukaryota > Viridiplantae > Streptophyta > Pinopsida > Cupressales > Cupressaceae > Sequoia > Sequoia sempervirens. Next base: position 32,679 of record VDFB02030733.1, read on the forward strand.
ACATTCACAAAGAGAAGAAATGTTGTCATTTAGGGGCTTGCCTTAGTTAAACCCCGTGTTAGTGTTTCCACTTCCACAATGGAAATGTCAATGATAAATGGATAAATGATAGGAAGGAATGATGAAATCACAAAGTGTTACAACTCACCACCCTTCAATGGCTTCCTTGAAGGACTAAAGTCATGCACATCACTTTAAGGTCTTGGATATTGCTTGCTATAATGCTTGAATTGCTTGGAGACCAACAACAAGGGTTAGCCTTCACAAACAATGATAACATAATCATGCATAAACTCACATAGGATTTGACATGATGCTTGGATCTTGAATTGTTGCAATAAATCACTAAAATATTTCTCTTGACTTGCTCTTGACAATAATTCTTGCTAAATATTTTTAGTTAGAATTGAAATGATGCAATATCTAAGTATTTATAGGCATTTATTTTAATTTCTCGCAAATTAGATTCCAATAGCCAACATTTTCAATTTGAATTTTGAATGTTAAAAATTCAGACATTAACATATTCAACTTTGGATCTAGACAAAATAGAGAGACTCAAACGCCCATGGGCATCCCAGTCCTAGCCCTATTTTCTAGGAAACATGACATTGGGGGCAAGACATTACATTAATGCATTTTTTCAATGCTTTCCATTTCTTAGAAAATGGTAAAAAAGGCTATAGAATGCATAATTTAGGAAATTAGGTGCTTAATTAGGCTCAATAATTTATGGGGGACAAAATATAGTGTGAAATTATTAAGGGTGACAATTTATGATGCTACATTTAGCCCCCACTTTAGTGAGAGTATGAACTTACACTCAGACTCACACTAAAGTAGAAAATATATGTTGAGAGTGGTTCAATTGTCCAAATGTTGAAGAGATATGATGACTAAGGATCAAGGGGGAGTGCAGAAGCCCCCAGTATCCAAGATCACATGGCAAGACAACATAAAAAAAAGGAACATGCATATTTATGAAATGTAGCAAGACAACATACACAAACATACAATGTCAAAATAAAATGCAAAAGGAGGGTATGGATAATCACAAGCTAGCAAATCGTGTTATGCTAGGATCCACACCAAAGGCGGTCATGACACACAATAGAAAAGTTTGGTATTTTCTAGGTGAATCAAAAATCAGAAGGCAATATGGGCTAGTGAAGTCTGATATTCACTAGGTGAGCCCCCAAGCACAATGAGAAACACACAAGGTCTAGTGAAGTTTTCTATTCACTAGGTGTGTACCCACGACAAAGTAGCAAAATGAGAAACACACTAGGTCTAGTGAAGTCTGCTATTCACTAGGTGTGTACCCATTAACAACCATACCAAGAGTTATACCCCTTGATAACTCTGATAAGGTGTTATAGAAATGATAGGGATGTTATGCCAACACATCACTAAGTTCAACTCTTGTGAACAAATTGAAGCAAAAATGCCAATGTCAATGCATGACTAAGTCCAACATGTGTGAATAAAGTGAAGCACATAATGGAATGTATGGCCCCACCTTAAAGAAATTGCTAAACACCATGATATGAGCAATTAGGTTTTAAGGTAGAAAATGATAAATGTCATGCAACGAAATATCACAAGAGCTTATTTGGAAAGCCCTATGTCAGTGATGTGTTTCCAAATAAAGTTGCCTCATGATAAGGGGTTGTCCCCAAATGTAATGCAACAAACAACATATAATATGAACACATAAGGGATCCACAGATCTGGGGTTAATATACATCTTTGCTATAGTGATATAATAGAGCTCGAAACTGACATCATTCCCCAAATACTCATGGAACAATGAACACAATGGAGGAATGACACATAGAGAGAAAACAAACAACTTTTGGGTCAACATGGAAGAGACCTAAATGTCTCCACACCTTGCATCGTCCACAAACAAAACACACAAGACAAAAATAAAAGACAAAGTTTATGACATTTAGAAGAATGGAGATACAAAAAGAAGAATATCACAATAGGTTTGTTTCCTTTGTATCCTTGTGTCAACGAAGCAACAAGGGTCATCCAAAGTAAACTCACAAACACAAAGACATGCCAAGTATCACAACATGAAATATCACATCACATGCAAGCTAACACAAAGAACACGTGAAATAAACATAAAGGAGCACTACACATGCAATTTTATCTAAAGTAGATCGTTTGAATCCCAATCTTGCTCATTATATAGGGAAGGAATATAACTAGATAAAGGGACTACAATAAGTGTTGTACTAGGAGCATCACCAGGTTCAACACGTGGTGGGTCACTTTCATCAGGAGGATCATCATGATTGTCCCCATCTAAATTCATTTTCTTTGAAAACAAAATATTAAGCTCATTATGCACTTGCTCATCAATTTTATCAATCTCATCATCATCCAGATTAATCACAATAGGAGGTTTTATAACAATGGCAGTTATATCTTATTGTTTCACTTCTTGTTTTAAGTTGAAGTCTTGTTTTGGTGAAAGTTGTAATTCTTCTTGGGTGGCTTTCATAGGTGTTTGATTATCATGCACTGTTTTATTCTTTTCTTCAAACTAATGAGCAATAACATGACACCTACACCTATGCTCTTTAGCATTTTAGTTTCTCTGTGCACGATTTTTAATTTGTGATGAGGTAGGAGTAGGTTTCTCGATCATTGGTCTCTTTTCTTCCCTTAAGGGAGGAACTGAAAGAACCACTGGGGGTTGGGAAACCATTGTCTCTTTAGGTTTATACACTTTTTTTTATCTTTGGAGGGACAAAAGGGATCATTTGATTGTCTCTTGGTCTTTTATGCAATATGGGTGGAGGAACTATGACATATTTACCTTGGTTTCTTGGAAGGGTCTTTGCTTCGAGCATGGATTCATCCATAGCTGGTGGAAAAGGAACAATCATAGTCTTATCATTTTCAGGAATATTAGTAAGAGATAACTATGTTATGTGCTTTTCCTTAAACTTTTGGTATGACCTGAAAAAAAAATCCTCACGAGGCTTAATAGGTTTCATAGGTTGATGCCAAAAGAAATCCAATGAAAATTTCCCATGGGAAGACAAAGGATTAACCCACTATGATGCATTGTAAATATTTCGTTTACAAATGGGAACTGTATGTACTTGTGAATAACCGACAGAATGAAATTCATGGAGCATAGCCATGGGTAGCCTAGCTTCACATAAAATTGGTCCAACGTCGAGATGATAGATAATGATACATCTAATTGTTTTGATCCAACTTTAAGAGGAAGAGTGATCAAACCTATCATAGGGTGAGCAAAACCATCATGAGTTTTCAACTATTCTTTCGATTGTTCATAAGAATCTTGATAAAGTTCATGCATAAATAAGCATTCCTCGGTGATCACATTCTCTACTCACACCAGATCAATGAGTATCCCAGTTGTAGGTTTGTCAATAATATGTCTAGTGATATAGAGAGGACCATCGGGTGCACATATGGATGCATCAATATGGGTGAAAGCAATGTTGGGTAACAAAGTGGTTTGGCACTTATGACGTTGGAACATCTATGAGAGTGACAATGTCTTGTAGGCCATCCTCATCATCACTCTTAGTATCATTGTTTATGTCATCAGTCTTATCAACATTCATCTCATCATTCTTAATATCAAAAGCTTGCATAAAGTTGGATGAATGGTATGGCATCAGATTGGTAAAAAATTATGTTTTTATTAGGTGGAGCAATAGACTTATTTCCTTGATCATTAACACCACCCAACTAGATGTGATTAGATTCAATGAGGTCTTACACTTGATTTTTAAGATGCATACATTGCTATGTATCATGTCCACTTGTTTGATTGACAAAAGGCATTTAGATTGTAACTTGGAGTTAGAGGTTTAGTTGTGCCCATAGGTCTAATCAGAGGTAACTGGATTAAGTTCTTGTTCAAAAGTTGCAACATGATCGAATGAAGGGTGTCACATTAATACAAATTCTAATCTCATCTACCATTAGCTCATTTTTAAACAAGAATGTCAAGCCATGAAATATGAAACTTCAAATAAATCTGAGACAAGACCCACAAAAAATCATATATCTTTAAGGAGTTATGTTTGTATCCTTTTGATTGCTTTATCTTACAAATTTTATAAGAAAACATTATTGTATAATATATTTTTCCAATCAACTAAAGGGTGCATGTATCCTACATCACTTATATGCACAGTCCTTCATTTAATCTAATACACCTATAAAATTAATAGATTGGGTTTCAATTTCATGTAATTAATTTAAATTATATTATATTATTGAATAATTTCATCTATGAATCTTGAGTTTTTACGTATGATGATTGAATGTATGAATTTAAATTACAATATGTAGACATGCAAAATTTACATTATGCATTCGATTGGATTCAGTCAAATTAGGTCTCACATTAGGCCCATTCATCACTTTCATCCATTCATTAAATAATCTCATTTATCAAATAAGCATTATCATTCAACCTTCATCTTGCATCATCCATTTAATTAAATAAATCAGGACTTCATTTAAATCAAATCTTAAATTATCAAAGTCTTGAAAGTCAAATCACCTAATCAGCATTAAATCAGCATAATCATCATCTAATCCTAATCTAATGCTAATCCCATCCCACTTGCATTATCTAGATCTAGCCACTTGCACAATAAATCAATTTTATTGATTTATTAAAACCTCATTTTCCCTCAACATGACAAGTCAAACATGGCATTTATTGCTCTTTTTTCTTGTCCCCTCTCAAAATTTATTGCAAATTTGAATTCAAATTCTCCCTCTCATGGGCACTCTTCCCAAATCTTGCACAACCATTGACCATTCACATGACAAGTGTCCTCAACTCATTGGCTTGTTTTTGATCCCACATTGGTCCCTCTTCAACACTTAGCATTTTGAAAATCTTTAAATAGGTGCTTCATCTTTGAGCAAATCCTTCACAATTTTATGCAAGGTTACTCTCTTCATTTGAGATTTGATCTTGTTCATCATCACTCCACCATCTTCATAGCATTTTCAATTTGAGCTTTGATCAAGGGTTGGGAAAGGGTCACTAGCACATGTGACACCAATCCAACTATGGAATAGGTAGCTTGCTTTTGTTTTCATAATGCTTTAGTCTTTCTAGTATCATTTGTTGCATTTGGAAACATTCACAAGGTATTTCATAGAGGCATTTTAATAGAGTTTGCATAACACTAACCCATGCTTGAAGCTTAGTTGTTTGCAGATTTTAAAAGGATGCCTACAAATGGCGCTAGAAGGAGGGCTAAACCTGATTCTCTTTACAATTACACACAGATTTTACGTTTGTTGTGCATTATTTATTAGTTGGGCATTCGTGGAAGTTTTTATATCCGTATCACATTTCTTTGAATAGCTTTATATAACGTGCCTTGTCTATGCCCCTCCAGCCTGTTCTAATCTTAACTATAGCCTTGGGCATTACACAGTTGAAAGTTGTTCACAACTTTAAACCTGTGCCATTCCTTATTTGAAATTTCCCTGCAGATGCTCAATCCATACGTTTTAAGTTAGTGACCAGCATATAAACCAAAATAAAAATTATTGTTTATTATTTTTCATTGATTGAAAATCTAGCTTGGGATTTGAATGCATATCGGATGGATATCTTTCTCTATTTGATGCAAATCTAATTGAACAGAGTTGTCTAGGATAAGCAAGCTATGTTCACTTATGGCGTGTTTTCACCATTTATGTTGAACAATAAATTTGATTGCGTTTTTTTTTTATGGCACTGTTTATTCTCAATCCGTAATGTTACATATCATTGGTGACTATCAATCACTGTCTACTGTTTTTGACTGACACCCATCAACATTTAGAAAAACAGAAATGTCAGTTTACTCTGAAACGCATCTATGGTAGGTATTCACTAAAAAATGAATTTATATTTGCCTCATCATTTTGCATAAATATCTGCCACAAATATCCCTATCTGTAGCATCTTTGCAGGGATATCCACACAGTTCCACGAAGCCACGCTTTGGTTAAAGGATGTTGGGCGCGGCTTTGAGCCCGCCAAATGCATTTGCTCGATAGTTTTTTAATATATATCTACTGTTCTTTTCACATATCGTTTTGCTTTTAAGGGGCTGAAAGTTTTTTAAATTTTATTGATAGGCTACTCTGACAGTAATCATGTTCTATGTTATGATGTGCTTTATAAGCTAGGTGTTCTGTGAAACATTAATCAGGCTACTTGATGTTGCTCTTGATTCAATATTTACGGCGCAATCAGGTACGCAGGACTATCCGGAGGAGACTTTAAAAAAAAAAAACACATTTATGAGGGAAGCAGAAAGCATGTTGGAAAGGAAAGCACGTTGGTGGGTAGTGGTTGGGCATCACTGTTGAATGCCTGAAATACGTTTTCCTTTTAAAGATTCTTGTCAAGCGTGAGTTATCTTAGAGGGGGCGCAAGTCTTGAGAAACATTCAGTTTTCCTAGTTTGCTAAATGAGGCAGCTGTGTGTGGTCAGCAGAGACGTTAATATTGCACTGTCTTTATGATTGCAATTTCTTATTTTCTTATCCAATTTCATGCGTATGAATATGGGGCACATTGACGTTTATCCTTAACCATTGTCTCTGATTTTAGTCCTTCGATTTATATGACTTGGTCCTTGTCTGAGTGACTGATATTCATCAATTATTTACACAGCCTGTATTAAATGACCATCAGCTCCTTAGAAGTACTTGAGATCTATGATTAAAGACGTATAAAAGCTTTTGGAGGAGGCTTTATTTAGCCTTACGTAGTTGTTTTAGCTTTATTTCATTTACTTTTTTTTTGCTTCATGTAATTTCTTTTAGATTTTGGTTTCCATTAGTTAGATTAACTTAAATTAGCCTTTACTTTTCCTATACTTTTTTAGATTTTGTTTTTAGATTTTATTTTAATTAGATTTACCTAGATTTTTTACCTTTCAATTAGTTTTTATAGATTTTTATAGATTTTACTTTACTTATATTAGATTTAGGCTAGATGATATTTCAAATTTTAATTTAATTATATTTTAATTAGAATTAACTTATATTTTAAGTTTTTAATTAGCTTTTAGTTTTTAAATTAAATTACATTAGATTTAGACTAGATTTTTATTTTCAATTAATCTTTTAGATTTTAGTAGAATTAGATTAGATTTTAGATTTAATTAACTTTAGATTTTATTTTATTTTATTTTATTTTTAGATTTTAGATTTAGCTTAGATTAAATTTTAGATTTGTATATTTTTAGATTAATTAGATTTTTAGCCTAGCTTAATTTTTGTGTATTAATTAGCTCAATTTATGTTATCTTGCTTCCTAATTTAACTTTGTTTTTGTGACTAATTTTTTGACATTTGTTTTTTTTAATTATTGTAGGTTCAAAAATCCACTATGGGATAGGTACAAAGGAAAGCGAAGACGAAAAGGTACAAACGAACAACGAAGGTACCAAAAGCGAACAAAGGCAAGTGAACAAGGTACAAGAAAAGCGAAAAGTCAACAAGGAGGAGGCTAGCAAACGAAGACGAAAGGGGGATGATTTTTTTTGAAAACACAATGTGTTTTTTAACACTTTAAGTGTTGATCAACACTACTTGACGAAGTTGTTTGTCTTTTCGTTTTAGGACACTAATTTTCGTTTGGGTCTAAAACGAACAATTTGATTTTCATTGCAAAGGACTTAAAATGAATCTTAGGACAAACTTACTAGAGTTCGTTTTGGGTTAAAAAATTGAACAAGCAATCCTCACATTTCATTTGGTGCTTAAAACGAACTCACAATTGCTTTGAAGGTTATAAAATGAACAAGTGCTTGATTGTGTGATTTTGTTTTTTGAGTGCGTATCCTCTCCCCTTGCGCTTCGTGCGATCTAGGGTGCAAGAGAAACACTCAAAATACATTTTATTGCTTTGAAACACTTCAATTTGGGCTTAAAATTTGAACATCTTGTGCGAGTGTGAGTAGGAATTTTCGGCGTACATTCTCTTTCTTTGTGCCATCAAAGATGATCAAGTTACCAGTTGTCTTTGCTGCGCTTTTGTTTATCTTAGAGGAACTGCCTTGGGAAAAATTACTTCACCAAGGGGCCGACTCAATGAAGTAACACTCTAAACCCGAGAGTATTTCCGGCCGGGATATAAATGTGGGTATTGGAATAAACACCAATATCACATGGTTGGATCCGACGAGATGGATCTAAAAAGGGACTCTTGTTGTATAGGTCAATCTCCTGACGGAAAGTCCTTACTAGAACATGTGCTAGAATTTGCCAAATCACCCGTCATTTGTTGGTGCAAGAGCGGTGCGTTGAAGCCACCCACACTCTTACGGTCTTCTAGTAGAGATGGAAAGCATGCCATGGGAGTTTCATGGGTGTTGATGCTTGGCTGCCCTGATTGATGATAATGAGTCGTGGAGGGGAGCCATTGGGGTCAAGCATCTAACCATCTACTAGAGATAGCGTAGCTGGACTTGTCCATTGGGAATCCAACAAATATTGTCTTACACATCCATGGGGCTTGTAATTATTCTTTGTTTGAGAAAACACGGTGTGTGTATTCAAAACATTTTGCAAACATTCCTTATGATTCATCAAAATTTCCAAACCCTCTTTGAAGACAAATATCATTGACTCAATCCATATTGCTCCACTGTGGATTCCGTTAGTAGAGGTTCCTAAGCATTGGATTATACCTCAATTTGTCTTCTTAGCGAGTAAACAATAGGAAAACCCTTGCCTTAAGTTCATTGAATTTCCACATAAAATATCTTGTGGGGTTTAAAGAAATTAAGACATTGGACATCTTAGTTTGAAACCTTAATCAAAGAGAGTGTTTTTGGTAAAATAAATCCATTAAGCAAAGCTAAGCAAAATGAACTTTCATGTGTGTTGAAAACTCCAAATCCCAAAAGCACAAATCATTGATTGGAAATCCAAAATGTTCAAATCATTCCTTCGTTACAAAGGTCTTTAGGAAGCATATGCATGCTCTTCAATACCTAGGTCTTGGAAAACAAAGTGGTCTTTTAGGTTCATCTGGGGATCAAAACAAATCAAACCTCTTTCATACATCTTTCAAAACATCAAATCCATCTCACAACTCATCTTTTGAAAAACCTTGAAATCATCCTTGAAGTACTAGGCTTTATGACAAAATCAAGCAAACACCAAAATCATTGAGATCAAGTCCTTGAAAACATTTATCAAAACACCTTTGGCTAGGTATGTGTGAATGCATCCTTTTGCATATCTTTAGTCAAAGTCATCCAAATCATCTTGTCTAGCTTAGTGTATGTAGATGAATCCTTCTCCATATACTTAGTGAAATAATCATCTTGTTTGGGTAGGTGTGGGTAGATGCATCCTTCTCCTCACACATATCCAAATCATCATCCTTTGAACACAACTATCCTTTAGATCATTATCAAACATCTTAGGGGTCCTTTTTGTTCAAAATCCAAATCAAACTCCAAATCAAGATCAAGGACAAAATCTCAAAATCCAAAAAATCAAACCAATCAAAAATCCAAAGCCTAGTATTTCATTCAAGATCTATCAAAGTCAAAACATCCATAACATCCATCTTTGAACATCATCATCATATCATCATCACATTTGATCCTAAAAGCATCCTAAAACTTTCACTTTGGGACATAAAATAGAGATTAATCCAAAGAGTCAAGAATTCATCTCCCACACATATTCTCGAAGATTGATCCTTGTTTTATGGTTCAAGCAGAGATCTCAATACAAGAAGTATGGAAGCCCACAAAGCTCACTTCCAGTGGTATAGCGAACAAACACAAAAATAGATCTCGCTTGAGATCAAGCAATCCATTGATCCCTCACAAAACCCACAGAATAAAATCCAAGGGGAGGACCTCACCTTTGGAGATGTCTCACGAAGAAATAGCGAAATGCTCCAAAATCAGGACAACCATAGAATCATCAACATCATGATGAGACTTAACCATAGATTGTACATGCTTGAACTAGCAACAAGGGGAGGCCAAGTTGCCTTCCAATTTTGATGTGAGAACTATAGTATAGACATATTTTCCACCAATCTCATCCACCATCCCCATTTCATCTACACCTCCATCCCAAAAAGTCACACAAAACATTCCGAAAATCACGACATCGATTGCTCCAACCCAACCAAATGTCAACAAAGGAAACACATTTCTCAATGAACTTCAATCACATCCCTTGTGAATAACCAAAACTTGGGCCTTAAACACCACAATGGAACAAAAAATCCTCCATAATCCATTACACCAAAATGTTCCTCTCACGTTACATTATGACCTATCATCAACATCTTTTCACGGAGCACCACAAACACCTCTTCTCACAAATTCACAAGAGGAGGGAGACATATTCGGACAAGGGGGCATTTTCAACACCACAACACTCTCGCAAGGATTCACCCCCCTTACATATCCACCTCTCCCACCATCACCATTGTCATCAACACCACTCCTTGTTTTAGGGCTTCCCCCTCTACCAAGTATCCATCAAACATACATCCCAACCATCAATCAAAACATCTTGCCAAACGCTCAAAAATTATTGTTGACATCACAACAAAAAATGACAAACACGCAAGCAATGGCAACATCATCAAACACCCCCACAACATTGCAAAGTATGGTCTCTCAAGGGCCAATCACATCAACGACGCCGCTTACCACATCAACAACACCACCCACCAATCACACAATCAACATGACAACACCATCCACCAACCAAATAATCAACACAACATCATCATTCACCACCACCACAAACGCCATTCCAAATCCACCACCACCCCCACCACCACCAACATTCACCACATTAAACCAATTCGACGCAACATTGCAAGCTGCTTTCCAAAGAGGCTATCAACAAGTGCAAAAACAAAAAGCCGTGCAACAGGCTGCTCAAGCTGCGCAAGCTGCCAAAA
>VDFB02030733.1:44328-108986 GCA_007258455.2 Sequoia sempervirens
AATGTTTGCATTGTCCATCCCATACTCCTTGCACTCAATGTGACCAGAGCCCAGAACCATCTTTACCGCCACAACTATGAGGGGATCAATATTCAACAAAATTCGCTTCAGCCTTTGGTCTATTATCTCTCTAAATGCAGCTTGCCTCAATGTTTCCAGCAGGGAGATTGGAGTATCCGCTCTAAACCATGACAACCCCTCCACCAACATTGCAATAAATTTTTTTGAACAACCGACCATTGTCATCCGCAGACAACACTAGAGGTCAAGCGCACTCCACCAACCAAAGCACCACCATAAACTAAACACCAACACCCAAAAGCTTTACTACGTTACACAAATTGACGCCACCTCCCAATAAATAAACCTGCATTCATCAAGCATTTCCATCTACACATGAGCAAAAGGTTAATTATTGGCAAGGCTAGTTGTCCTTCTCCAGCGATGTCGTCCTACATACCTAACTTTAAAATTCGAGCTCAAACTGCCCTTCATTAATGCTCGTACTTATAAAAAAAGCTCTTATTTTATTTAATTCATTTGTAATTTGTCAAAAATAATTTCAAATAATCTCATATATATTATTTTCAAATAAAATTATAATGTAAAATAAATAATGTACATTATAATTCCCAATTACAAGAAAAACAATTCTCATAATTAAACAGTTTAAAAATAAAATTAAAAACTCAATTAATATAATATAAATAAAAAATATACTTACTAATTCTAAAGTTTAAAATGGAAAAGAAAATAAAAATAATACAAATCCTTATAATTAATTAAATACTAAACAAAAACAATATATATATGCAAAAAGAATGTGCATTATAATTATCATTCTCATTATTTAAACAGTTTTAAAATTTAAAAAAAACTCAACTAATATTATCTAAAAAAAATTATAATCAAAATTTTAAAATGGAAAAGAAAATGAAAAGACGACAAATCCTTATAATTAAATACCAAAAAATAGTACGATCCTTATAATTAAATACTTAAAAAAATAAATATGTATATGCATAGAGTATTCTGTTAACCAAGTGGTTTGTAAATTACCAAGTAAGGAGCAAAATGATAGAATAGTCAATTTAGTAGAATAAAAAGTAATTTCGTCTAGCGCTTGGTAATTTAGGGCTTGCAAAGCAAATAATATTTATGTTCCTGTAAAAAAATAGAATAAAAAATACTTTAACCACACGTGGTAGTAGATATTATGCAGCATGGGGCATATATAAATTGTATGCAATCTGTATAAGATATTATGTAGCGCGAGGCTGACTTTTACAGGTAAAGTATTATTATAATGTGATAAAATCAAGAAAAGGGTATCAATGGACCAAACAGTTTCAAGGGTTGGTAGTCTGATATCAACCATCGATTGGCAGTTTCAGGTTTGTCTTCTTCAAATAGGATACACCTTCGACATAAAATATATAGTGCCACCCGATAAATATCACCAATTTTTTCAAAAAAATAGAGAAAAATACATTAAATCCTTAATTAATCCTCTAGTCTCTACCCTCTACACTTAACCCTCAACCCTAGTTAAACCCTAATCCCTCATAACCCCTATATTGTCTACCCTATGCATTGGACCCTCAACCCTAATCCCTCAACCATATATGTACTCTCAACCCCTATACCCTCTACAATATTAGACCCTCAACCCTAATCCCTCAACCATATATACCCTCAGCCCTCTACCCTCAACCTTAAACCCTTAAACCCTCTACCATCTACCCTATGATCTACCCTATACATTAAACCCTCAACCCTCAATTCTCAACCCTCAACCCTTAATCCCTCAACCCTCAACCCTTAAACCCTAAACCCTTAACCCCTATACCGTCTACCGTCTACATTGGAACCTCAACTCTAATCAACCTTCAACCATATTATACCCTCAAACATCCTAGCTATACCCTAAACCCTCTACCCTCAACCCTTAATAACGTCCCTTAACCCTAAACCAACCTTAAACCTTCTACCCTAATCCTTGAACAATATACCCTCAACCCTCTACTCTCAACCTTAAACCCTCAACCCTCAACCCCGTAAACCTTAAAGTACCCCTACACCCTCTACCCTCTACCCTCTACCATATATATATATTGGACCCTACTTAACCCTAATCCTTGAACCATATTATACCCTCTACCCTCAACCCTAATCCCTCAACCCTAGTTAAACCCTTAAACCCAATTACTAAACTCTCTACCCTAATCCCTCAACCCTCAACCCTTAATACATTAACCCTTAACTAATCCTCTACCCTCTACCCTATACATTGGACCCTCAACCCTAATCCCTCAACCTGCATATACCCTCTAATCTACCCTATACATTAAACCCTTAACCCTCAATTGTCAACCCTCAACCCTAGATAATCCCTCAACCCTCAACCCTTAAATCCTCAACCCTCAACCCCTATACCCTCTACCCTCTACATTGGAACCTCAAACCTAATCGAACTTCAACCATATTATACCCTCAAATGTCTTAGCTATACCCTAAAACATCTACCCTCAACCCTTAAACCCTAAACTAGTCTTAAACCTTCTACCCTCTACCCTCAACCATAATCCCTCAACCCTATACCCTCTACCCAATACCCTAAACCCAATTACTAAACTCTCTACCCTAATCCCTCAACCCTCAACCCTCAATTAATCCTCAACTGGCCTCTACCCTCTACCCTCTACCCTCAACCCTATTCAAACCCTAATCCCTCAACCCCTATACCCTCTACCCTATACATTGGACCCTCAACCCTAATCCCTCAACATACCATATACATACCCTCAACCCCTTTAATACCCTCTACCATATACATGATTAGAACATCAACCCTAATCCCTCAACCATATACCCTCAACCCTAGTCTACCCTGAACTTTAAACCCTCAAGCCTCAACCCTTAAACCCTCTACCCTCTACCCTTTGATCTACCCTATACATTAAAACCTCAACCCTCAATTCTCAACCCTCAACCCTTAATCCATCAATGTACCCCTCAACCCTTTAACCCTAAACCCTAAACCCCTCTACCCTCTACCCTCTACATTGGAACCTCAACCCTAATCGACCTTCAACCATATACCCTCAAATGTCCTAGCTATACCCTAAACCCTCTACCCTCAACCCTTAACGTCCCTCAACCCTAAACTGGCCTTAAACCTTCTACCTTCTACCCTCAACCCTAATCCCTCAACCAACCTATACCCTCAACCCAATACCCTAAACCCTAAACTGTTAAACCCTCTATGTCCTTCTACCCTCAACCGACCAATACCCTCTTATACCCTCGACCCTAATCCCTCAACCCTTAAACCATTAAACCCAAGTAAATTACTCTCTACCCTAATCCATCAACCCTCAACCCTTAAACCCTCGACCCTCTACCCTCTACCCTCAACCCTCAAATACCCTTAATTAACCCTAATCCCTCAACCCCTATACCCTCTACCATCAACACTCAACCCTTAAACCCTAAACCCTTACACCATCTACCAGCTCTACCCTCCACACTAGTATACATTAAACCACCCTCAACCCTCAATATTCAACCCTCAACACTTAATACCTCAACCCTTAATCCATCCCTCCCTCTCTACCCTAATCCCTCAACCCTATACCCTCATCCCAATACCCTAAACCCTCAACATCTCTCTACCCTCAACGTCCCAATACCCTCTACCCTAGTTGACCCTAGTAATCCCTCAACCCTAATCCCTCAACCCTTAAACCCTTTAACCCAAGTAAAATCTCTACCCTAATCCCTCAACCCTCAACCTTTAATCCCTCAACCCTTAAACCCTCAAGTACCCTCTACCCTCAACCCTCAAGTACCCTTAAACCCTAATCCTTGAACCATATACCCTCAACCTTAAACCTTCAACCCTCAACCCTTACACCCTCTACCCCCTACCGTCTACCCTATACATTAAAATTCCCTTAACCCTCAATTCTCAACCCTCAACCCTTAATCTGCATAAAGTATTGCGGTAAAGGTGAAATTTTCTTTGTTTATGATTATATGGAGGAATAAATGGGTATATACAAAGGGAATGTTGGTGATAGTATGGATCTTGTCACACAAATTGTTGCATTTCATGTTAAATACAATGAAAAATCAAAGGCAATAGATCTTTTGATGCAAGTGAAATTTAGGCAAGCAATTGAAGGCTAGTGAATATTGGGGAAGGATTTTTTGTTCTAACACCCTTAATCCCTACTAGATCAGAACAATTAGGTGCTAAAACGGGCTCTAAAATAGGTGCTAAAATAGGTGTTACATCAGGCGCTAACATAGATGCTAATCTGGTTGCTAATTTAGGCACTAATCTGGGTGTTACCATAGGCATCATTTTTGGTGCTAATCTTGGCGTTAACCTAGGCATTAATATGGGTGATACACTAGGCATTACTATCAGTGCCGATCTTGGCTTTAATTTTGGCCCTAATTTTGGCTCTAATTTGTGCCTAAATCAGTGCCTACTTGTTCTTATTGGCGCAAAAAATGCCAAAAATAGTGCTATCCCAAAAAATAGAGCTGAATTTTCCCAAAAAATGGAGAAAAATACATTAAAATAGTGGGTGGAAGCAAAAAATAGAGAAAAAAAAGGGAGCTAATCACAGGGATTTGTTGTAGTGTATTCTCCAAATATGTCAACAATAATAAGGAAAAGAAAAAAATTAAAGCCAAAAATACTTCTCATGCAAAGCATCATCCCAAAGTGAGAAGTTGACGTGAGATGATGGAAATTTCTCCATCCTTCAGTGCCACCAACCTCCAATAATGTCTCAAAATACTAATCCACCAAAAATAGCATTAGAGGAAGTACTGCAACCTTTGATAGAGGAGTAACCGATACAATAGACTCTTGATCAATCACTCCATTGATAAACCCATACTTCAAGGATTCCATTGGAGACATGTAATTGTCTCTATCGATATCCTTACCTACCATAGGTAAACACTTTCTAAAAACCTAGTCAAAATAAATAATATGTGTGGCCATGATCGATAACTACTCACCAATGTGAATCTGTAAACCATAAATCACCAATCACTAACAATCTCCATAATAAGACATTAATCACCATTAACAAAATGAACAACAACTATAAACCAACCATTCGAGTAGATGCAACCAAAACTATAATATCATATGTTGTAAATCTTTTATAACTATACCGATCATATGCATAACACTAACCTTATTCCACCAAATGAATACTTTCAAATACTTCCTCTCCGTAGGACTAAGTTTGCACTCTAGACCTATAGAAATTTGCACCAAATTTATTCACAATGCGGTCATCTTTTGCATAGTTTGGTATAGTCCTTCATATGAGTGACTTAAATGTTGCATAGTGATACATGGAAAAGTCAACAAAATAATGGTTAGATTTGAAGGGGATGGTGTGTATGCTCACTAGGGCTCTAGAATTCACTCCAAATTTCTTGGAATAAATCTACATTTTGGGAATGCATCTCCAACTTGGGTCTTGCATCCTTTCAAACTAAATCTACTTTTGATTTAGACCATGCTGGTAGGCACACTCCTCCAAGGAAGAAAATTATTGTAGGTGGTGCATGAGTGTTTCAGGAAAGAATGAATTTGGCATGTGAAATTGACCTCCAAACACAACTACGATTTATAATTCACTACTCTAAACTTCATAGACTTCTCCTTATGCCATCTTCCGTCATTGCAAACCAGAAATGGATTTTTTTTCTATCTCTAGGAAAGCTTCTTATCTTTCTAATTGATGTCATCACAAGTCTATAATCACATAGGAATCATATAACCGTCATCATAGGTCTATATCATGCCTTCAATGCCCTTCTTCCCTCTCACACCAAGTTCTTTTTGCTAGCATCAACATCTAATAGGCTACAAGACCACATATTGGATTTGATACCATATGTTGGTAAAAAGTGCATAACATTTATTGATTTATTTGATAAACCTAAGATACATTTATACAAGAAACACAACAAAGGAACTTGAGTATTTGAATGAGCAGTTGATGAAACAGTTTAACTAAAATAGAAATCACCTACTAACAATGTAATAGAGTTATACTAACAAAGTATCCAATTGCAGGCAAGAGGTCATGCGTCCTAGTCTCCTCCCCATCCCTGTGGTACCAGAGGGTATGTTGTGTCAGCATCATTGGTCACCTGAAAAAAGTTTACCAGGTGTATTGTAGTTTATAGGGGGTGCTATCCGATTCCTGCAGTCTAAAAAAACTATTAAAATATAAATATTTTTGAAAACTACATATTAGAATTAGGAAGATCTAAGAGATTAGAAACAAGCACATGAAGAGTGCATAATATTTTTGATACCACATTAGAAACTAGGAAGATCTAAGAGATTAGAAACAAGCACATGAAGAGTGCATAATATTTTTGATACCACATTAGAAACTAGGAAGATCTAAGAGATTAGAAACAAGCACATGAACAGTGCATAAGATTGTATTTAGCTCACTAGTTAACAATGAGCTCAAACCCTCATTATAAAGAATGAGGATGAGTAAATACATGCCACAAGATTAGGAAATCACATGCCATGGATTGAGGAGAGGACTGAATGGGGATGAGAAAACACATGCCATGGATTGAGGAGAGGACTCCTCATCCTTTAGTGGTGGCGAGTTTCTCTCCTCAATGCAAGGGGGAGGTTTCGAGAGGGATTAGACACCTCTCAAGACAACTCAACATCCTTGAAACCTCATGGGAAATGAGTCGCTTGGGTCAACTCCAACACCTAACTAGGCTTAAGTTAGCCTAACTAGAGTAGAATACATTAACACCCCCCCTTAAGCATAGCTTAGGTGGGTATTGAAGAAATGGGTTTTGGCTACTAACTATATGAGGTACCCATGTACAAAAGTTTCTCATAAGGTGGAGTAAAGGAGAAAACCCATGTGGGAAAAAACTCCGCTCCAAAAAAAGAAACAAAATGCATGAAAAAGAAAACAAGTGAAGAAGAAAGACGACTTATATCATAACCCAAAATAGGAGATACAGAGAGAGACTTGGAAGCCCCCCATAAGATATGTTGTAGTGCACATAGATGCTTGATGAAAAATGTCAAAGAGAACCCATGAATGCTAAACCAAATTTCTCCCCTTAGGAAGAAGGTGAACCACTAAAGTGTGCAAGTAATCTTCACATTCCTGATAGGAACATACAAAAAGAAGTATAAAGGTCTCTAAATTATGCACAAGATCCAAAGACATAGATGATGCCCATAATGTCTTCATAAGATGCTCAATGATCTCCATGCCAAAGCCGATGTGTGATGAAGATTCAAGAATAGGGACCATAGGGATCATACATGTATGGTGATAAATGGAACCATAAGAATCTGATACTATCACTATAGAAGCTGAAGTAGGCAAGGCATGAGCAAGAATATCTAAAGAAGACAAGGCTGATGCAACTTCAATGAAGCTGACATTGAAAAGAAGATGGATTTCCTCAATAGTGTCATCCAAATCAACAAGATGGGATTCTACGAAAAGACATGAAATGTCAGGTAGATATACAACCCAAAGTGGTAGATCTAGAAAGATGATAGTAGTAGGTTGTTTTGCAATCTTACAAAGCAGTGAAAATATGGTGTGAGAGAAATGAGGAAAAAAATCATCCCCATATTGAGTGCTCCCACAATATGTACACTTGACTATGCAACATGTAGACATGGTCTAAATGTGCAAAAGATGAAATGCAAAAAGCGCCCCCAAAACTGTTGAAAGAGAGACCCCCCCAATTTTTTTCACTTTATAATTTAGTGAATTTTACAAAATAAATTTGACGAATGCATGGAGAATGAAAAACCATTCACTTTTGCAAAAAACGATACTCAATTTCAAACTACCGAGCAAAAGTTATTAAACAGTTAATTTCCTCCAAAAATGATCTAATTTAATTAGCTGCACTTGAAAAGCAAAAAATACACCTATTGGAGAGGTGAATATCAACCTGATCAAGGATCGATGAGGGCTTGCTATTTCATGTGTGTGGGTTTGATCTATGCCACACACCACTCCTCCAAATTGTCTCCGGCTTTGGTCTGCAAATCAGGTCGCGGGTCTTTAAAAAGTGCCTAAGACTAATCAAGGGCCTGCACACAACATTCGCAGCCAGCAAAGGAAAAGTCAGCCAACAAAGGTTTGATGACCTGCTCGTAGCATGTAAAGTATCCACTGTAAAATGCAAAATTCCAAATTATGGCGTAGGCCAAATGATAGTGCAAGCCAAATGATGCTGCTTACTGGCTCCAACAAATGGAATTAGCCTATGCATGAAGATCCTCAGATGCCACCATATTTCCCATGCAATGGACCTTTGACCTACCTGTATTTAGGGTTGAGTGGAGCTCAACGTGAATTTGACATGAGCCGTGAGGCATGGGTGTGCAGGACGAGTGCTTGGATGCAGTGCTGCCGCGTGAAGATTGCAACCTCCAAATGTAAATAAGCTCACTCTTTAACCAAAAAATTGAACACAACAAAGATAATACGCCTCAAACCAACATTTGGATACCTTGCAAAATACCAAAACATTAAATTTGAAATAGGGGTGGGGTTGATCAGTTGAAACACAAATCTGTTTCAAACTTTCCTGCAGATTGTTAGCAGGGAGAGAGAAAGAAACAAACTAAATACAAAAAATATGTTCAATTAAAGGCTTGTACTATCTCCATTTTGCTCTGATACCATATTAGAATTAGGAAGATCTAAGAGATTAGAAACAAGCACATGAACAGTGCATACGATTCTATTTAGCTGACTGGTTAACAATGAGCTCAAACGCTCATTATAAAGAATGATGATGAGCAAATACATTCCACAAGATTAGGCAATCACATGCCATGGATTGAGGAGAGGACTCCTCATACTATAGTTGTGGTGAGTTGCTCTCCTCAATGCAAGGGAGAGGTGTCGAGAGGGATTGGACACCTCTCAAGACAACTCAACATCCTTGACACCTCATGGGAAATGAGTCGCTTGGGTCAACTCCAACACCTAACTAGGCTTAATTTAGCATAACTAGAGTAGAATGCACTAACACTACACTTATTGATGCACAAAAAGGTATCTTTTATGTTTAAAAAAAATATTATTTACATGAGTAGGAGTTGTTGAAACATCAAGTTTTTCAAATAATCATATTTTTTTGGTAAATTGGCCTCAAAGTAGTGTTACATATGTATTTAGCCTATGATTTTAGTTGGAAAAGTCATAAAAATATCTAACTTAGCTAAAATTAATTTTATTAGATCATATGTTTTACCAAAATTAATTTTTAGTTAGAAATACTCAAATTCAGTTGTGCTGATAAGTTGACCGAAAATGTGACAACTTTGTACTTTTACCCTTTATTTTTTTTTATTTTTTTGTGTATTAGACTAATCTGATTTGTCATTGTTTACTAAGGGTTCTCCTTTACTTTCTATTCCACCTTCTTTATCATCCTTTGATCCCATATGCCTTTCTCTCCTTAAATTATTAAGATTCTTACTACAGTTGAAAACCTCTTATTGTCTGACAAATTTTCTTGCTCTACCTTTATCTCCAAGAAATTCAATATCAAAGAAACCATCTCACAAATTTTCTTTGGAAAAAATCATAAATTCTCTTCTCCTTGCCTCTTCCTTTGTTTGGAAAGGTCCACTAAATATATCCTTAATTCTTACTTTAACTAGCACAAAGGGTGACTCTTGGCTTCGGGGTGTCACCTCTTTATAGGTATTTTCTATTTATTAGATTTATATTTTGGTAACTTATCATTATTTAGTAGATTAAATAGAACAAAGTTATACAATATTTATTCAAATGATTCAATTGTATCAATGAAAAGTTCCATGTTGAATACATTGTTTACATCTTAATTTCCTTTAATGCATCATTAGCTAGTAAATTAAATAAAATTAAGTTACAAATACTTCTCCAAGTGATTCAATTGAATCAATGACAAATTTCATATAATTGAATACTTCATTTACATATTCATTTCCTTCACTTTTCTAGCTTTCTTAAAATTCTAAAATCCTCAACATTTTCTCCTTTGTAGGCTTATATTCCTACTCAACATATCATCTAAATACTTTGCACTAAAATTTAGATTTTTAAATTAATAAATTTGGGTTATGAGCTTGTTTAACCCTTCTCTAATTATTACTTTTAGATTAGAAAAATTTAGACTAGAATAAAATTCTTGAATTAAAAAATTAAAAGGGTGAGTACCCTCGCTTCTAGACCTTGGAGGAGCAATACTGCTTCTAGGTCATCCCTTTTCCAACTCAACTAATTATTTATACTCTTTTAACTATTCTACCATTTTCATAAAAAAATATTTCTTTTCTAATTAGGGTTATTGGTTATGCTAATACGTCATTGTTATTTTGTGACAATCTATCTATTTGTTCCTTTGATTATAGATTCTCCAAATTTATTGTAGCAACCTCCTAGCAAGCTCTAATAAGGCTTCCTTATCCTTCTTAATTATTTTTTGGTATCTTTCCTCTCACTTGTGAACTTAATTAAATATCTTCTCTTTATCAATGTTCATCTCAATTGTCAAATTAGTCTCTTCATTAATTTTTATCAATCTCTTGTTATCTCGTTTTTCATATGTGTTCATGATTTTGTATTACATTAATCCTTTTATTTATTCTCAATGGATCAAACTAGTCCTTGCTTAATGGTCGAATTATTTTAGGACCCCAAAATTCCATTTCTCACCCCTAGGTGTCAAACCTCCTCTTGAGGTTTAGGACCTAGTGTGCACTATTGCACATTGCCATTTCTTCCTTGCTTATTTGTAATCACCTTGTAGACACTTAAATTTAACCATATCTTAACATTATCTTCTAACACTATAACGCCATTTCATCATCACATTACTAATTAATTAAACATTTTTTATTATTTAATTAATTAGACTAATCACTTATTCACCCAAAATAATTAAATTGATCCATTTTCACTAATTAATTAAATTTCATAATTTAATAAATTATACCATCTAATCCATTTATTCCAAAAATAAATATAATCAATTTAATCCATTTTCACTAATTAATTAAATTTCATTATTAAATAAATTATACCATCTAATCCATTTATTCCAAAAATAAATATAATCTATTTTCTCTATTTTTCACAAATAAATAAATAACTAAATAATCCAACTAGTCACATGACTAACTAGTAAATACATGTCAAAATAATCTTACATATTCATCATTCGTTTCACACTACATCTCAAAACCCAACCATTCACATAAAGATAGCCCTAAAAGCAACCCTAACAATCAAAATTTAATAAAATCATCTCAATAAATTTTAACCATCTATTTGCAATCAATCTTGGCCAACGATCTTTTAGCTTGTTAAATCAAAGATGTTGTATGCATGTTGAAGAGGCAGTTTGGATAATGGACGAATTCATACACCCATCTCAAACCATTTTTTTTTACTGGTGTCTTCTATCATAGTGTAATAATGTATTGTTTGCTTCTTTCAAGCATAGTACATAGAAATAGAGGTCTACAATAAAATGGTAAAGTAATTGTTGTTGTGGAATAATGTCAATTTATCATAGTGATGTTTTTTTTTTATTTCTAAAAGAAATTTAATGGAAAAAACATTTTCTACTTTTTTAATGTGACAAAAATGTATGTAAAATATGGTTTATCAATTTTAAAGAAAATATACACATAAAAGTAATATCATAGTGAAAAAATGTTTATAATTGAAAAATTCTTTCAAAAAACAGTCTCAAAATTTTAAACAAGTGTATTGATAGCACAAATTTTGTTAGAATGCATCAACATGATCAAGTTTGCAAGGAGAACAACCAACACAAAGTTTAGAGAAATTTAGGTAGCATAACCCCTTACAAAACTACAACATACTACATCTACATCCAAGGTACACATATATAGAAGATATAAATGAGCATACCACAAATGGTAAAACATAAACCATGGGAGAAGACCAATCCTAAAAGGACATCCAAATCTCCATGGATAATTTCAATGCCCAACTCACATGATGAGTCAACATGTTATATCGAAATATTCACTTGTGTTGCCATAATCCCTCATAACCAACTCACCAACTTGGGTGCTCCATTTTGGGTCCATTACCCCCATTCAAAAATGTCTTATGACATGTCATAACATGCATCATAAATTTCATCAAAAGTCAAGTCTACCATGTAACTCGCTATAAGAATGCACATATATGTGTCATTTAATTTTTCATAATTAATCCCCACATCTTACAATGTCATAATGACATTATATGCTCTTACAATTTATTACATAGTATACATAGATTCTAACATGTCGTAAAAAAGTGCCACCTCAAAGTGGGACATCCTTTTTTCCATGTGAGGATAAAATAATAAATATATATAATAAATAATTAAATATAAAACATTGGGATGCAAGGTTGGGACACTATTCTCAACATTCTTCCACTTGTTGAGCACCATGCAAGTGCAAAAGGAAATCTTTGGAATAATTTGTAGACTAACTTCTAGGGGTTGAGAGGCCCATAGATTCATTGCACCATCTAAAATTCCCTATGGTCATATGTTTTGATGCATCTACAACATTCACCAAAGTGCCTACCTTTTCAAATATTACCATTCCATCCTCCACCACGTTATGAAAAAAATGATATTAAAAATCGATATTCTTTGTTCATGAATGAAAAGTTAGGTTGTTTACCAAACTAATGGATCTCTAATTGGTGAATCCAATCTAAATTCACCTTGAATTAGCTAAAAATATAAATACAATATCTAAAGATAGATTGTCTCCTTACAATTATGAGTAACTAGGATGTACTTTGTCTTTGTATTAGATAAAGCAACCACAATCTATCACTTTCTCATCCAACTAATCACATTACCAAATAGGTTAAAAATGTAACCATTGGAAGATACTTTATTAACTGTATCTCTTGTCCAGTTTAAGTATGCAAACCCCTAGATCTCCAAGTGTTGTAAGTACTCATTGGCTTTAATACAAGTGCCACCAATCTTGCTTTTATACAAGTAATTTTCACTATGCTACAAGTGACCTTGTTAGAAAATATAAAACTTTGTAGTATCCTACAAGTACTTAAAGACTCTCTTCATTACTACCCAATGTTCTTTGCTAGGATTAGTGATAAAAAAATTCATGACTCTCATTGTTTGGGCAATGTTTGGTCTAGTATAAATCATATCATACATCAAAGTACCAACTACACCTACATAAGGAGCATAGTATATATCCTCCATTTCTATAGCTGAAGAAGGGCATTAATTAATTTATAACCTAGCTCCCACTAAAATAGGAAAACTCATTAGTTTGCAATTGTAATGTTGAAATGTTGTAAAATAGACTTAACATACTTATCTTCTTCCAATTAGAGATTCATATATAACTCTATCTTTTGATATTTGTACCTAAGATGAAATTAGTAGCCATCAAGGTCTTCATATCAAACTATAATGAGAGTTGAGACTTTAGATCCTATTGTCACATGAAATTGCACCCTCCTGAACATGGGGTTCATCATTCCAATGACACAATGGAAACTAATTCAAGGTGTGGGACCTTACATGAATGAATTTGAGTCTCCGGAGAAGGTCGGCTTCCTCTTCTCATCTAAGTGAAAATATGTTGGTCTAATCCAGCACATGAAAACCTATCACTACTCTACTCTAACGACTCACAAAGGAAAAGAGATAGAAGGAGAACCTGAAATGGAAATGAAGGTGATACACCAAGATAGAAATTTATTTCTTCTTTGCTTTAGATTGCTCAATACACTAACAAACCTACTAAGACACATATCCAGAAATGAAGGTAAAGAATCTTGCTTAAACATGCAAGAAATAATTTTTATGATAGCTAGATCTCATTAACATGATGCATAAAGCTAGACTTTACAATGGCATAATGTCAAAATTCAATGTCTGCTAAAGAAATCTATGAGAGGAGCCCAAAAGAAGAACCCATAAAAATAATACAAGTGTTTCTTTTATAGATCAATCATAACTTGGATGATTGCAACAAAACCCTAACCCAACTAGAGTTAGTAGTTAGAAGAAATCTAATCAAGGAAATATCTGCTCATGAAATCCATGCCAAAAGCAGAGACTAGAGAAACCAAGACCTGTATGCCATACCCCTGCCATAAAAGTTTTCTTGAAATTGAATCCAAATCCCCCAAAAATTAGGGATATGGGCATAAATCTATCAAAAGGGACAAACAACATCAATAAATGAGTATGGGTGACACAAAATCCACTTGCAACAGTCAAATCCATGAGATAGTCAAGGCGTCAGGCTTGAAAGGAAACCTTTGCATCATTAAATGGTCTAAAACCTTGAAAAGAGAAACCTTCATCAGACATTGGGAATCAGGCCTTCAACATATCACTTGCTATAAGAATGGAGAAGGAAGAAAGAAAAAAGGGAGAACCACAAAGTACAAAAAGGTAGCCCTTATCGGACGTTAATAGTCAGGGAGGAGGCTTACACCTTATCGTAGAGACAAAAATGGTAAAAGATAAGACTGAAGCCTAATGCTTGAAGGGATCCATCTGAGGTCAAAGGTCAAGAAGAATGGTTACCTCTTACCAAAAAAAGGTAAGAGGTAAAGGAAAAGATCGATGCCTGACACTCAAGAGCCGAAGAGGGATTTTGAGGATTGAGGGTTGGGGTAAGAGATACTTCTTACCGAAAGAAGGTAAAAGGTAAGAGGGAAGGCCAATCCTCGAAGTCTGACAATTTGATACTATCAAATTTGAAGGAAAATTTGATCGAGACTTTGGGGGGAAGGAGAAAGAAGAAAGGCCTGATCGACGAAGAATGAAAATGAAATTGGGGTTTGGGGTCAAGGAGGAAGGGTTACATGCTATCAAAAGAAAATGACAAAAGGTAAGAGCAAAGCCCGACACCCAAAAGTTGAAAGAATGAATACTTAGGAAAAATCACGAAGGATTCATTGGTACTTCAGGGGTCGAAAGGTGAGCTTAAGGCTTGCAAAGATAGAATGGTAAGGGTTAAGGGGTAAGGTCGAAGGCCGAAACTTGAAACACTTAGGTGAGAAAATGAAAGAAGAAGAAAAAGAGATGGAGGATCGAGGGAAATGGAGAAGGTATGCCAAAAGAGAAGTATGCAAAAAATCGAGAGCCCTAACAATTAGGACTTAAACAATTTTAGGAACCTCCTCAAGGAAAAAAATCATGCAAGATGGCCCATGTAGAATCTCCCAGATCAGTTATCAATGATGGGTCATCTAAGGGTGGCATGAAATGTCAACATTTTAGTGATTTCTAAGAGATGATTTCTTGCTAATCATGGAATCTAGGGGCCTTATCAATCCATTGGGCACAAATTCATGAAATAGATTTACAAAAATGGGCCTCTCAAGGGAAAAACAAAACATGTGCTAGCCAACGCTTGGAGGAAAGCAAAAAACTAGAACATACATTCCCTTAAGGAGAATGGAGGGTGTGTAAAAGAACTTCTTGGAAAAGTATCAACTAAGCTAGTATGTACATAAAACTCAAAACCTTTAGAAATAATGTTTGAAGTGAAGCCCATTGATTAAGATTGGAAGAACCTCACTATCCAGCATGGAGAGATGGAATGCATTGGCCTCCTTGCAACTAGTGATGACATATGGACCACTCCAAATGACATCAAACTTGGAGTGCCTCCCAGCTTTGGCTCTGTTTGCATCCCACTTTAGCACTAGATCTCATTCTTGGAACACCTTATGGATTGTTTTTTTGTCAAATTTCATTTTGACCTGTTCTTGTTGTATCTCTATGGCTTGCATAGATTTGTTCCTTGTCTCCTTCAACTCTAAAAGCTCTGCTATCTTTACTATCATAGCATCATGTCCTTCTAACTCCAATTGACGTTCCAACTCAAGAGAAGGAAGTTCCAATGATAATGGTAACCTTGCATCACTTCCATAAACCAACACAAAAGGATAATTTCCAATTGCTCTCTTAGGAGTAATTCTATCAACCCAAAGGGTTGTGTTCGATTTTCTATGCTAAACGCTTTTATTTTCTTCAATGGTCCTTTTGATAATCCTAATGAGGTTTTTATTTGAATACTAAACTAGGAAATTTCCTTGAGGGTAATAATTAGATGAGGTCTTCAAATGAATTCCATGCCTAATTGCCCAATCTAGGACTTTAGCACTAGTAAAAACCTTCGTATTGAAATGATGAAAAATAGGGGTGTCCCTAGGGTTTCCCAAAATGGGTTCTATTCTTCCTCAATTCATTAAGAAATGAGATCCACACCATGAAATGAATAACAACCAAAAGGTGAGTCAAGTCAAATTGTGAATCTGCAAATTTCCCTTTTTTGCAAGGATGGGGGTCTAGGTCAAACAAAACTTTGGGGAGAAAGATTAAAAATATAAAATCAACTCCAAAATGACTTCTATAAAGTGGATCTAGTAGATTTAGCATAAAATTGAAGGAACCAATAGAGTTTCTAGAAAAACTTAGAGTAATAAATGTTGTGCACCTTTCAAAAGTTGTTGTTTCTATAGGCTAAATAGGGACTCATTCGCCCTAGGGTGAATGGGTCATGGCAAGATTTTTCGGAAAAGAATGAATTTTAGAATGAAGCTTGAGACCTACAAATCCTTCTTGTAACTTGATATCTCTGCTCTTGGATCTGGATCTAGGAAAAATCTGCAAAAAAAAAAATTGTTTGTTGGTGGATAAGGGTTTTCCTCAGTCAAACCCCAAGTTTGTTAATTAAACCTTGATGAAAAGTATAGCTATGAAACATTAAATGTGTGTGTAATCCTAAACTTAATTGTGTATAATATTAAGACTAATAATGCAAATAAACCCTACTCAAGTGTGTTAGAATAGGATCCTAAGTGAACATGCAAAATGATGAAGACCTACTTTAGAAGATCTCAAATCACCTTAATAAGTCACAAATAGAAGATGGAATCAATTAGGAAGAAATTAATTGGGATTGGTTGAATGTCTTGTGCATTTTCCAAAGCCTAGAATCCATCATGATCCTCTATAGTTAACTATCATCAATCCTTTGGAAATGCTTGATCTTGATATCAAAAGGAGCTTGAAGTCCTACAAAAACAACTCAAATGCTACTCCAAGACTTCACTCTTGAATGCTTCTCCTTTCTCTTGAATGTTTGATCTCATATGAACTCTTCTTTTCTTCTTGTCTTGCTCTCTCTAGTCTAAAATGAATGTGAGACTTAGTTTTATAGGCTTCCTATCTAAATTTCCAATTATTAGACCCTGAAATCCAACATGTGAAATTTGAATCTGAGAGATTGAAATGCTGTAAAAAACATATCAAAATATGAGTTTAGGGCACTTAATGAGGGCCCATTCTCCCATGGGTGAATGAGTCCTGACCTAAATCATCATGACTCCTAAAATGTCAAGGCATTAATTTGATCTCTAGCATTTATTCAATGTGGGTTGTGGTGTCGGGAATGAAAAATTTAAGTTAAATATGCCTTGGGATACATGATAAAGGGGTATTAGGGGCCTATTAATGGAATTTTAAAATGCATTAATGAAAAGGTCACCAAAATAGGTCCAAAAAAAGTATGATTTGTACTTTCTCCTAGAAAAGGGGTACAAATTTCTACACTACATTTAGCCCCCACTATAGCAGTCATATGACACTACGTGCATATGCAAGCTAAAGGAATTCTAACATATTTTATAAAAGGATACTCATATGGATTCATTAGGGAGAATGAAACCCCCACTATAGTTATTTGCAAAATCACAATGTTAGGAACCGCATCCTGCAACACAGATTCATTAGTCATTCAAAAATTCTCATCAAAATTCTACGAATAATCAAATTCAAGGGTAGATGTATGACCCCTGATTTTGCTTGCTTTATGGAGGTGGAATTAGGGTAGCCAAAAAACCACATCAAATTACTTAAGTTATATCATAGGGTATTTCCAAGTACCATACCATATATTTATAGAAAGTTGATGAGATTGGGAGCAGAATTATGAATCCAATGTAGCAAACGACATCGAAAACAAAGTTCTCTAGCCCCCAATATGTTGATTTGAATGAAATATACCTAAAGTAAAATATGCATCTTTTTAATTAAACTAGGTATATATGAATGAAAATGATATTTTTATCTCATTTTGACTTTTACCTCTTTGCAGTTTACCTTGGTGTAGAGTGATCTAGGATGCTAAATCGATGACCTTATAGGCCTCCTAGACTTGACGTGCTATGTGATGAGGTGGCATGATGTGTGATCAGACCCATGGTGAGTGGATTTTGTGCTTCTTTTTCTTTATTTTTGTGTATTTACAGTGCTTTTTCATGTATTTTTAGGAACCTAGAAAATATTGTCACAAAGCATCCATCGTTGGTGCAAACCCACCTTGGCACAAAGTGTCTAGAATTGTCTAAAGTGTCCAAGACCCCCCGTCCAAAAATGGCATAAGTGTCCAAATTGGTCATAAAGTGTCCTAGAAAAAATTTAGTGTAATTTTTTAAATATTTAATGATCATATTTAGGATTTACTTAGTTTATCTTATTATTTACATCCCTCCCTAAGCTCGCTAGCATCTTGGAGGGAAACAGTTTTGTTTCCTTTGAGACCTCCTTACACGACTTTTAGAGGAGGAGATCAACATCTTATAGGACACCAGATTACTCTACGTTTATGCCATGCCACTTATGAGGTACTATGATGCCATGTTTCTAGCCTTAGTAGAGAGGTGGGATGCAGATAGCCGCACCTTTCATCTACCTACCGATGAGATGATAGTGACGTTAGAGGATATACACTACATTTTACGAATACCCATCTAGGGTGAGACTGTACACTCGTCGGATGAGAACACATATGAGGAGATGTGGGATGATATATTTTATTGCCTAGGGCACCCTATTCGAGAGTCAATCATCGGGCCCTACATTGAGATGAGATGACTTCTACACACGTGGACACCAATATATGGAAGATTATAATCGTCACCACAAAACTCACACTAGTTCCAAATAGATGAGGGGCCCACCTAGATGGAGGGTTGGTTCTCATTATTTAGAACATGGAGAAGCATCAAACCATTTATGCATGGGGTTGCAATATGTTGGCCCATTTGTATTATGATCTTGGACAATTTTCCTACCAAAAGCTTGATAGTATAGTGCATTGTACACTCTTGCAAGTTTGGTGTCTCAAGCATATCACATGCACTAGAGGCATAGGTCATCCTACCATAGCGGCCATGGGCTATCCATAGGACTATGATTATCCATTGAGGCGGGTATGGCAAGAGGGATATTTTTTGCATTGGTGCATCAAATTTGATCGACTGGAGGATGGTGATATCTCATGGAGACCTTAAACATCAAGATACCATAGTGGGCAGATAAGATACATGAGCTTATTAGACTTCAGTAGGACCAATTTGTTCTAGGGTGACATGGCTATATAGTGATACCTTTCTATTATAACTGGGTCATGTGCTAGTTCAGACAGATACAGGTTCCACTGTAATATCAACCTAGGTATCTATGATTAGCACGAAGTGCCCCTAGACTTGGAGACACTGTCATCTCACTATTGATGATGTGTACATTAGTGATTTAGAGAATGAGGATCATGATATGCCCCCAGTCTCTGATGTTGATGACGTAGGCACCACACCAACCTATAACCAATGGTGGGTTGCAGCATGACCATGCCATTTATTTATGAGACATCACCCTGTAGGACATGCAAGACCTCTTCTTGGGCGCAGAGATGATAGGGACAATGAGCAGGTCAACGGTGATGTAGATGAGGATGATACAGTGCCTGACATATTTTTAGATGAAGAGGGGGATGAGGAGGAGGATATCCGGTCTATGAGTGAGGATACTGATTAGAAAGAGGAGGATCCATTTTCCCTTGAGAGGAGAGATCCACCTCCTATATGGGTCACCAAATCACGTGCAGCAACGACAGTAGAGATCCATATTCACGAGCATGGGGAGGACAGTGATAGTGGGCCATCCACACTTCCAACATATGAGGGGACTATTGCTATATGGTTATACTCTAATTGGCGGACTGGAGATCCAAGTGATGATGTGATATTTATTCTTTCATTACACTTTTATCTTTATGCATATGCTTTATATATATATGATGATGTATACTGATGCCTTTTGTGATTTTTATTTTGCAGGGGCCACACGAGAGTGGCATGGGCTCTACCAGTGTGTGACCACGAAGATAGTGCCTCCATTGTGCACAAAGGATGATACACTCTCAGAGTACATTCCCCCACCTTCCACAGGGCAACATGTAGACCTCTTTGAGTTAGTAGTGAGACTAGGCGCAACATATGAGAGTGAAACTAGTCGTGCCGACCGAGTTCTAGTAGAGCTTTTAGTGCTCTAATAATTTTGAATTTTGAATGATAGTAGGACATTGGATTTCGTACGAGAAAAGATCTTGAGGCTATGGGGGAGCTTGCTAGGGTGCAAGCGAACATAAGTGAGATAGATCAAGAGTGCATCGAGGCACTCATATGGGAAGCAAGAGTGGTTGGATTAGTGGAGGGTTTATGGGGATCCATGAGTAGGTCACAATCACATTCTATTGTATCTTGATGATCATGAGCACCACCAGACACCAAGGGGTCTAGCAATCATAGACCCCACTAGCATTGTATTCATGATATGTATATAAGCACTTTTGTTCTTATGATCTTATGTTGAATTAGATGTTAATGTGATTTAATAAATATTCTTAGAACATTTAATAAATGTATCCGTGATCTAATGTTTATGTGATCTAATTAAAATTCTTAAGTTTACATTAGATGCTACATTATGAAATAGTATGCTATGTTAAATTAAATTCACTTTATGGTTTAATATGAGAAAATTAAATGCATATAAAGGATCTAATCTAACACAAAACACAAGATGGATGTAAATAGTATGCAAACTAAAGTAATCATTCAAACTAACTTGAATAATCACCTTAGATTCTAAGACACACCAAGATCATTTGTCAAAGAATGAAGAAATGCGAGATAAAAATAGAACACTATCTACTTAGTCTAACAACACTACTTTACTAACATACTATTCAAAGATGATATTAGGTGTAGTACCAACACAAATGTGTGGCATTGATAGGTTCTTTTAGAGGTGTACCATCAATTTATATTAATTTATAGGCATATGACCCATAATTTTCTTCAATTACATAAGGTCCTAGCCAATTATGGTTGAATTTTCCTTTTTCATTCAGGGCGGCGTTTTCGTTGTGTTGATTCCCATACAACACCTAGTCACCTTTATTAAATGCATGAGGGATGGAATTATCATTATAACTATGTTGCATTCATTTGGAGTAAGCTTGAAGATGCTCAAGAGCATTGATACGTTGTTCGTCAAGCATTTCAAGTTGATGCAATATTTTCTCTTTATAGGTGTTGTCATAGATAAGCCCTTTAAGAGAAATTTGCAATGAAGGAATTTATAACTCCAAGGGCATTATTGCATCAACACTGTATACAAGGTTATAGGGAGTTTTTCCTGTATATGTTCTAATAATTTTTCGATAAGCCCACAATGTATAGGTTAATTGAGCATGCCAATCTTCATTATGGTTACTTACTATTTTCCTTAAGATTTGTTCAAGAGTCTTGTTAGTTGATTCCGCTTGACCATTTTACAATGGATAATATGGTGTTGAAAAATGATGTTGGATATGAAAATTTTCCAAGAATTTTTTCACATCATTGTTCTTAAATGGAGTTCCATTGTCTGAAACTAATGTGGAAGGGAGACCGAAGTGATCAATAATGTGTTCCAATATGAAATGACATATTGCTTTAGCTGTTTTGGAATAAAGAGGGATAACTTCTACCCACTTCATGAAGTAATATGTTGCGGTAATTATAAAAGTATGTCAAGCAAAAGAGGGTGGTGATTTTTTTACAATAAGATCCAAACCCCAAATTGAGAATGGTCAAATAGGAACTTGGGCACAAAGCTCAGAAGTAGGAGCATGAATCAAGTAGTTGTATTCTTGACATTTATGACATTTCTTAATGTGAGAAAAAAAATCTTGTTCTATATGTCTCCAATAATATCCTATACAAATTAATTTTTGTATAAAAAATCTTCCTCCAAAATGTCCTCCACAAGCACTTGTACGATCTTCTTCAAGTGCTATAGGGATTTCAAATTGTTTAAGACATATAAGCAAGAGACCATCAAATGACCTATATAGAACGTCTGCTAGAATTATGTGCTTAGATGCAAGTTTTCGAAGACAAGCTCAAGTGTTCTTACTTATAGGCTCAAGAAAGGTACCTTCTTTTAAGTGGTTATATACATTTTTGTACCATTCCCTAGAGTTTTTAACATTGGTTGTTAACACTTCTTTAACTTCATCGATCGAAGGCTTTAAGATCATTTGAATTGTGAATGTGAAATCAAGAAAAGGGTCTTCATGAAATACAAGGGGGATGACACTCACCATTGAATCTACATGCTGATTATCCTTTCGTGGCATGTTATCAATGGTGTATGATTCAAATTTATCTAATAATGTCGTCATAAGGTATTTGTATCAAATGAGTTTATCATGTTTTGCTTGATATGAACAATTTATTTGTTTAATGACTAATAGAGAATCACCAATTATGGAAATTTTGTGAACACCCAAGGCTAACGTTGCACATATACTAGTGATTAAAGCTTCATACTCTGAAGTGTTATTCATACATAGAAATTTTAGATGAAGGATAAGGGAATAGGCTTTCTTGAAGGAGGAATTAATATAACCCCAGCTCTAGAGCTAGTTTGACACTTATAGCCATGAAAGTACAATTCCCATGTTTATTTTTCTTTTTCTATAGTCAACACGCTTTCATAAGGGAATGAGTCCATATTAGGTAACATTAAGGGAGAAGTAGCATCAACTAAATGGTTAGTTAGGGATTTTCCTTTGATTTCATTTTGAGAGACAAATTTAAGATAAAACTCAGTTAACAACATAACCCATTTAGCTAAATGTCTTGATAAATTAATTTTAGCAAAAAGATGTTTTAAAGGATCAAACTTTGTCATCACATGTATTTTTGTGTTTAGAAAGTAATGTCTTAATTTACTAGTAGTGAATACAAGAGCTAAAATATTTTTCTATCATTGTGTGTTGTGTCTCATAATCAATCAAGGTTAGACTAATGCAATAAACGGGATGTTCTCTACCACTATCGTCTTGTTGAGCCAACAATGCTACTAGAGCATGGGTTGATGCTACTGTATAAAGGATGAATGGTTTTTAATGCATCACAGGTTGTAGAACAGGTGGAGTAACAAGATAATCTTTCAAACTCTCAAAGGATTGTTTACAATATTCATTCTACTTAAACTCAACCTCCTTAAGAAGTTGTGTAAAGGGTAATGTTCGGTTTGCTAAAGATGTTACAAAATTATGAATTTCTTAACAAATGTTTTTATGAGGTAGCATGTTAATGATAGCATCGATTTTCTTCATATCCACCTCAATTCCTTTGTGAGATACTATAAAGCCTAGAATTTTCCACTATCTACACCAAAGACACATTTCTTTGGATTCAATCTCATGTTATATTTTCACATTCATTCAAATATTTTCTGGAGGATGTTAACATTTTCTTATCAAGTTAAATATTTAGCTAAAATATCATCAACATAATCTTCCAAAATATTGTGTATGTAATCATGAAATATCAATATCATAGCTCTTTGATATATTGCGCTTGCGTTCTTTAATCCAAAAGGCATAACCACCCAACAAAATGTTCCCAAGCTGTAGTAAATGTTGTCTTGCATTGATCTTGAGAGTTGATAAAGATTTTATTATATCCTAAGAATTCTTCCATGAATGAACAAAGCATGTCCCACAGTCGAATATACTATCATGTCAATATTAGGAAGGGGAAAGTAATTCTTGAGACATGCTTTATTAAGGTCACAAAAATCCATACACATCCTAATATGATTATTAGGTTTTACGATTGTGACAATGTTTGAGATCCATGGAGAATAGTCAATAGGTCGTATAAAGCTAGCTTCAAGGAGTTTTTCAATTTCATCCTTCACCAATAAAGCTATATTAAGATTCATGTTTTGTATCTTCTGTCTTACCAGTTTAGCATCTTGTTCTAGAACTATGTTGTGTGTCACTATTTTAGCATCGATACTCGACATATCCAAATAAGTCCAAGCAAAGAGTTCATGAAATTCATGTAGTAAAATTGCATAATCTTCTTGTTCATCCTCATCAAGACACTTTCCTATTTGAATAACTCTTTCTTTGTTAGATGTATTCATTGGAATGTTGATTGTATCTCCTATAGGAAGTGCATTTTGTCTCAGAATTTCATAATTATTTTCTTCTTTATCCATGTCAACATCGTTGAGTTCCTTTTGTTCATTCACTTGTTTAGCACTAACCATAGCACAAGTGATTCCTTGTTTCTTATGGGGAGTAAATGACTTGTCATAAACTCCTAACATTTGTTTCAAAGCTTCATCATTTTTGAAGTATTCCAATGATTAGCTTCACATGTTGTATCAATCAATTCAGGATGCTTCAAAGTGAGAGTTGTCTTAGAGGAACTACACATGATGGTGTTGATGTTGAGTGAGGGTATTTTTTTTTCTTTCATTATCTTAGAAGGGAAATATCCAAGACCACTTTGAATTTCTTGTGTGTTAGGCTCTATAGTAAACACAAATGCATTGTTCTCTTTTTCCACATCATTTTCCACTATAACTAAGTTGCTTCAAGAGCTTGTAACCTTTTCCATAAAAGTTGTTCCATCTCTTTCAGGTTCAGTGGTTGTTGGTAATCCACTTCATCAAATTTTTTTGTATAACTTGTATCATCTTCTTCTAAAGTGGATGAGGTAGATTCTTGTGATTTTTCTTCTAAGTTCCGTGTTGACATTACCATTGGTTCTTTTTCCCCTTCAGGTTGTTTTGTTGCCACTTTATATTATCCAAATCATGTTCTAATAACTTCGTGACTTACTCAATATGCTTTTATTTTTCTTGTTCTTGCGTTGTTTCAACTTGTGAAGTTGGTATCAATGTTTTCATAAGACATTGTTTATCTTTTTCAGTGTGTAAACAACTTTCAGGTTTAGGGTTGTCCTTGAGTGTGTAAACTTTATTTTTGGAAACATACTTCATTAAACAATGAAGGGTCGAAGGCACCGCCTACATTTCATGAATCCATGGTTTGCCTAAAATAAGATTATATGAAAGATAGTCACACATAACATGGATGGTAGTTTGCAATCTCACTTTTCCAAATATTTAAAGGCTAATACAATCACACCAAGTGGTTGTTTTCCTATGTTATCAAATCCATGAATGGAAAATGAGTTAGGTTCAATCCTACTCTTGTCAATTCCAAGCTTATCCAAAAGGTTTGTGATACATACATTAAGGGATGAGCCATTGTCAACAAGGGTTCTCTTTATTGTTTTTCTATTAATAATGGCTCCAATCATGAAAGCTTCATATTGTTTTTTGAACATCCAAGGAAGGTAACTCACTTTGGTGAAAAACAATAACAACATTAACTACATTCATTCCTTGAACTAGGGTTGCCACATCATTTGGGTTTGTATTAGGAGGAATCACAATTTGTTGCAAAATTATTTGAAGAATACTATGGTATTTAGGTGAAACTTGAATAAGGTCACATAAGGATATCTTAGCAGGAGTATTCTTAAGTTGTTCAACAAGATCATACTCCTTTCCACTATGCAAAGGCAATCGAGGAGCACTAGGAAATACAGGTTGAGGCAAAGGTAGTGAAATGAGAGGAGTTTGTTGTTGCCTATTGTTCCTTGTGTTATATGTATGAGAAATGGTATTGTAGCCCATTTGCTACGGAACATTGTCATTTTCAAGTTGCCTTGCAAAATTCAAGATATCTCCTGGTTTCCCTGGTTCCTTTTTAGGTGGTTTAAGATAAGCACATTATTTTTTTTAACTTGAGGTTGGTGTGAGGGTGGCTAAAGGATAAGTTGAGGTGTAATTGTGTTACGTCTTTATGTTTTTGTCTGTCATGACAAGCCTTAGTGGATGAACCTTGTGAGATGAAATCCTCAAGGGCTTCATCTAACATATCAAAGTCATTACTACTAAAGGGATTAAGGGATATGCTAAAATGGAAAAAGAGATTTAACATGATCAAATAACTATGATTTCTCTAAGAGTTTCATCAAGTTTTACTTGTTTCTTTTGGTGTTTTTGGCTTTTTTTTTGTTTTTTGTTTTATTTTTGTTTTCTATTGTTTGCAAAATATAAACTAATCTAACTAACAATGCAATACATTGAAAATGAAAGAAAAGTGTAAAAATATAACACTAATTTTGATTGAAATTTGCAAGAAAATGATCTTCAAAATGTCACACAATCTAACTAAATGAGAAATGTTTTGGATATTCAAATAATCTATTTCAGAAAACTAACTTTCAGATCTAGAAATAGAAACAAAAATGAAAATCGGAGGCCAAAAAGCACTCAATTTTTTTTTTCTGAAAATGTTTGTACATGGACTCATTCATCCTAGGGAGAATGGGTCCCAGATTAGGGTTTTTTAGATTTGAAATTTTTGGTGCTAAGTTTTTCCTATATGTTTTTTGTTTCTAATCTATAAAAGAAAGTTCTATAACAGATTTTTCCAAATTTTTGTCTCTAAATGCAAGTTAAATGAAGGTGAAATGATTGATTACATCACAAATTTTGAGGTACAATATGAATCTAAATGTGAAATTAAATGATTGAATGCAAGTACTATACAAAACAAACTCAGATTTAATGCAATTTTTTTTTTTTTTTATGGTTTTAAGTAATGCAAACATGCAAATTTACTCTAAATGAAATTTTTAGTAATGCAAGATTAAAGAAACCTAAATGAAATGAAAATAATGAAAACCTAACGAAATTTATTGCAAAACCTAGATCTAGGGTTAAAAGGACACCAATTTTCATAATGTTGTTGTACAAGGTCAGGTTCACCAAAATGAAATGATGAAAAATAGGGGTGTCCCTAGGGTTTCCCAAAATGGAAAAGTGAATCCAAAGAGGGAAAAGGGGTCCTATTCTTCCTAAATTCATTAGGAAATGAGATCCACACCATGAAATGACTAACAACCAAAAGGTGAGTCAAGTCAAAGTGTGAATCTACAATTTTCCCTTTTTTGCAAGGACGAGGGTCTAGGTCAAACAACACTTTGGGGAGAAAGATTAAAAAATAGAAAATAAACTCCATAATGGCTTCTATAAAGTGGATCTAGTAGATTTAGCATAAAACTAAAGGAACCAATAGAGTTTCTAGAAAAACTGAGAGTAATAAATGTTGTGCACCTTTCAAAAGTTGTTTCTACAAGCTGAACATGGACTCATTCGCCCTAGGGTGAATGGGTCCTGGCAAGATTTTCTAGAAAAAATTGAATCTGAGAATGAATCTTGAGACCTGCAAATCCTTCCTATAACTTGATATCTCCACTCTCAGATCTGGATCTGGGTAAAATTTGCAAAACAAATTTGTTGTTTATTGGTGGATAGGGATTTTCCTCAGTCAAACCCCAAGTTTGGTATTTAAACCTTGATGAAAAGAATAGATTTGAAACATGAAATGTGTGTGTAATCCTAACCTTAAATTTTTCTAAGCTTAAGACTAATAATGCAATGAAACCCTACTCAAGTGTGTTAGAATAGGGTCCTAAATGAACATGTACAATGATGAAGACCTACTTTAGGAGATCTCAAATCACCTTAATAAGTCACAAATCTGATTATACCAAGTTAGGTTGAAATTAGAGAGATAATAGAAGATGGAATCAATTAGGAAACAATTCATTAGGCTTGGTTGAATGTCTTGTGCATCTCCCAAATCCTAGAATCCATCATGATCCTCTATAGGCAACTATAATCAATCCTTTGGAAATGCTTAATCTTGATATCAAAAGGAGCTTGAAGACCTAAAAAAACATCTCAAATGCTACTCCAATACTTCACTCTTGAATGCTTCTCCTTGCTCTTGAATGTTTGATCTCATATAAACTTCTCTTCTTTGCTTCTTGTCTTGCTATCTCTAGTCTAAAATGAATGTGAGACTTAGTTTTATAGGCTTCCTATGTAATTTTCCAATTATCAGATCCCGAAAGATGACATGTGAAATTTGAATTTGAGAGATTGAAATGCTGTCAAAAACATATCAAAAGCTGAGTTTAGGGCACTTAATGAGGACCCATTCACGCATGGGCGAATCAGTCCTGACCTAAATCATTAGGACTTCTAAAATGTCAGGGCATTAATATGATCCCTAACATTTATTAAATGTGGGTTATGGTGTCAAAAATTGAATAAATTTAAGTTAAATAGGCCTTAGGATACATGGTTAAGGGGTATTAGGGGCCTATTAATGGAATTTTAAAATGCATTAATGAAAAGGTCACCAAAATAGGTCCAAATAAGTGTGATTTGTAATTTCCCCTAGAAAAGGGGTACAAATTTCTACACTACAGGTATTATTGGAAATGATGGTTGAAGGAGTGCCAAATGTTGTAAAAATTCCATAAAGGAATTCCAAAATTGAAGCATCAGTTGCATCCTTCAAGGAAACTGCCTCTGTCCACCTAGTCAAGTAGTCTATGGTTATCAAAATCCATTTATGACCAAAACTTGATGGTGGATTTATCATGATGATAAAATCCAAACTCTATTTTGTAAATGGCTGATCAAATTGAATGGGATGAAAAGGGAGGTCAACCAATCTTTTCTTTCCATTAAAGAAAGAACACTTTTTATAAATTTTCACCCAATTGTGAGCATCATTAAAGAAGGTATGCCAATAATAACCAACCCTCATAATCTTTGTAGCAGTGGTCCTTCGAGAAAAATGGCCACCTAAAGAGCCATCATGGAATTCTTCCAAAAATTTGTTGACCTGATTTGCCTCTATACATCTTAATAGTATCGCATTGAAATCCTTTTTGAAAAGTATGCCATCCACTATGACATAGGGAATAGACTATAACCTGAAGTGTCTTCTTTTGGTCCTATCTAGACTTGGAGGATATCTACCTTCCCTGAAAAAGTTAGTCATATCATTCACCTAGCTGGTATGGCATTAATGTTGGGTGCTTGGTGCTCCTATAACACAAGGGAAACCTCTACAGGAGTTTCAAGT
The DNA here is from genome assembly GCA_007258455.2 of Sequoia sempervirens. Lineage (NCBI taxonomy): Eukaryota > Viridiplantae > Streptophyta > Pinopsida > Cupressales > Cupressaceae > Sequoia > Sequoia sempervirens. The sequence continues at coordinate 73,634 of VDFB02030733.1, forward strand.
GTTGAGACAAGTTTTTCACACAACCCTTTGCCTATCACAATCTTGGTGATTTTGATGTCAACATCATACTCCATCACCTTAGTGATCCATCCAACCCTTTTTTCATTGATATCTCTACTTAAAAAAAAATCTTGAAGGCTGACATGGGGTACCATCAACTATATCTTGTTGTTAGACAACTTGTGTCTAAAATTTTTCAATGCTCTAACAACAATGAGGGCTTGCTTTTAAACATAGTTGTACTTGACCTCATAATCTTTAAGCCCTTCACTGAAGAAAGCAATGGGTTGCTCCATATTTTCCTTATTTAGATGGATTAGAATAGATGATATACTTGCTTCACCTCCAAAGGTATAGAGAATTAAATCCTCGTCATAACTAGGATTGAAAAGGGTAGGAGCCTGAGCAATTTCTTGTTTTATGGCCTCAAATCTATCCTTACCTTCCTAGGTCCATTTTAAGACCATTTTTTTCTTAAGCATAGAGGTGAGAGGTTTTACCAAAGTAGTAAGATTTGGAATGAACCTCCTCACAAAGTGAATTATGCCCAAGAAAATTTGTAGTCCCTTCTTGTGATTGGGGAGTGGAATGGACAAGATAGACTTTACCCTTACAGGATCAATGACCAAGCCATCCTTATAGACAATGTGTCCAAGAAGTTTTCCCTGGTCAATGGAAAAGAAATATTTATTTGGATTTAGGGAAATACCATATTCCCTGCATTTCTAAAATACTTGCTCTAGGTGACTAAAATGGTCTCTTGCATGTTTTGAAAAACTGTGATATCATCCAAGTAGAACAAAATAACCTATTTGAACACACCTTGAAATGCCATATCTGTGGCTCTCTGAAAAGTGGCGCCTGCATTGGTTAGGACAAAATGAATTTTACAATAAGCTCAGGTGCCCCACTTTGTAGTAAATGTTGTCTTATGTTGATCAAATTCTTTGACCAGAATCTGATTATAGCCTAAGTAACCATCCAAGAAAGAAAACCTTTCTGACCCACTTACTCTTTGCAAAATATACTTCATGGAGGGAAGGGGATAATGGTCTTTTAGGGAGGATCTATTTAGGTCTCTAAATTTTACACAAAGCTTGATTTACCATTCTTCTTTCTGATAGGTACTAATGTTGTCACCCATGAAGAATGCTTGATAAGAAAAATGATTCTAGTCTCAATCAATTTGGTTAACTCTTTTCTCATCAAAGGCTCAGTCTTAGGATTTATAGGCCTTTGTTTTTTCCTTACAAGTTTGGCATCTGGATCCAATTCAATGGTATGTTGGGAAAGGCTTGGGTCAAAACCCTTTAGGTCTTCATAAGGCTTGGTTCAAGATATATGATAACTTCATGTTCAATAGTATAGAATATTTTTCCCAAGTTTAGAGACTTTCCCTCTGCAATCTCAATTGGCTTGAAGTCACCCTTCTTTGCAACCAAGTTCTAAATTAGTTGATCATTGTTAACAATGAGGTGTTCTACGAATAACAGGGTATAATCTTACTCAATTAATGCTTGATGTAAGGAGGGTTGTGTCTAGGATACATGAAATTTCTTCATATGAATGATAATAAAACTAATCAAATAATATTTGATGCAATGAAATGAACATGAGAGTTGGGAAGACATACATGTCTTGATATAACTCAAGCTTCATTCTTATCAAGTAACATTTGAAAAAATGAGGAACTCATGCTGATTTAAAGATAAAATTGATTCATTCATGTTTATTCTAACCACTCAAATGATACTTGAGTGATACAAGGATTATGTGCAAAAAGTAACACTTGGCTCAATAGTGTTGAAATGGGATTAGTCAAATGAAACTTTAGACCTACATTCATGATTTCTTTATATTAATTGATACTTGATAAATGTGAAACTTTGAATGTAGTAAGTTAGATGACTACACTAGTGGCTTAACAATATATTGAGTTGCAAAATGTAATGTTAGGTATAATGATAAAAGAAGGTAAGTACAACACCTCTAAGGAATTATGATCTACACTAGATCTATTTTTTGTGTATGTGAATGTTTACTTTATAAATTTCATAGAGTTGAACTTGTTTTGTGTGAGGAATTATAAGAATATCTTAGTTTAGATTTTATCATTATACATTCAAAACAAAAAACATCTATCACCTACCAAAATCACCTAAATATTTTCATTTCTATTATTTCCATACTTCAATTCTATTTTACATTGCTAGATTGTTAGATTAGATTATGCATTGTGAGTTTAATTGATAGTTTCCAATTCATGTTATTATAAATTATGCATTATATTTTTTGAATTAGAACCTATAGATTGATACTATGTTCAGTACTCTAGAGGTTAATTAAGTTAGGACATGCTACAGTATAATGGTTAATTGGTTGCAGTATTAAGCATTAAGTACCCACAACAAAAAATAGTTTTTTGTATTCCTTTACCCTATTTTGAGAAATATAAGTTTATTTCCATTAAAATATTAAATACTACAAAGGTTAATTAAGTTAGGACATGCTACAGTATAATGGTTAGTTGGTTGTAGTATTAAGCATTAAGTACCCACAAAAAAAGTAGTTTTTTGTATTCCTTTACCCTATTTTGAGAAATATAAGTTTATTTCCATTAAAATATTAAATACTACAGAGGTTAATTAAGTTAGGACATGCTACAGTATAATGGTTAATTGGTTGCAGTATTAAGCATTAAGTACCCACAAAAAAAAATAGTTTTTTGTATTCCTTTACCCTATTTTGAGAAATATAAGTTTATTTCCATTAAAATATTAAATAATTTTTTTATATGTGTTTCATTTGCCTATACTTAGCTGATGTAGGATGTTTAGAATCTATGAATGTATATATTTTGTCAACACTATCTGAAGTTTACTATTCCTTGGTTGATGATTTAATGGAAGACCTCTCTAGAGTGATGAACTACTTAGTCTAGGAATCCTCAAGTTCACTAAGCCATGTGCATAATCGTTAGCACCAATTAATTAGGCATTAAAGGTAGCTGAACAATGAACATGAGAGTTAGGAATACGTGCATGTATTTCTACAACTCAAGCCTCATTCTTATCATGTAACACTTGACAAGATGAGGAACTCATGATGATATCAAGTGACACTTGATTCATTCATGTTTCATCTATCCACTCAAATGATACTTGAGTGATGCAAGGATTGTGGGAAAAAGTAACACTTGGCTCAATAGTGTTAAAATGGGATTAGTCAAATGAAACTTTACAAGTTTACATTCACGATTTCTCTATATTAGTTAACACTTGATAATGTTGCAAGTATGTATAGTTGGTGTTGTCATTCATGTCAACAAGATTTATTTTTTTCATTGGTATCAATTGTATGAGAAGGAGATTTTTGCAAGAGTGCAAGCAATTCGTATTGAGTTGATGTTGTATCTGATGATGCTTTGATTAGTTGCATTATGTTGTCATTAGTAAGCTACTAGTGTCAACCTCTAGTGTTTCTTTGATAAGCTTTTGTTAATGAATGTATGGTTGAGTTGCTATGTTGAAGTTGGCTTGGTGGTGTTGAGGAATTGCTCAAGATGTTGAGGATGTGTCTTTTTTGCTTGGTTTCCAAGTGCTTTTGAAAAAAAAGAGAGGAAACAATGTGTTGTAGTGGTGTTATGTGTTATAGAGTAGCGTTCTAGTTTTGCTCTGCATTTCTTCTATGTTGAAGATCTTGTGTGGTTTGGATATGTTGATCAAACGTATTTAGAGGTGTTGCATCCAAAATTTGGTGTGTTGGATCATTGTTTAGAGGAATTTATGTTCACCAGTATGTGAACTGTGTATTTTAAAGGTTTTTGGGAGAAATGGTTTTTGTCCACATTTCTCTATAGAGTGGTTTTAGGTCTTGTAGATCTAGAAGGGTGTTGATAGTGTTTTCATATTTATTTAATTGAAGTTGCTTGAGGTTTGGTGCTTTGAAAGCTACTTTCTTGAGGTGCAATGTATGGCAAAATTATCTAAGTGTACTGGGTATGTACATTCTTCAAGTGAAAATTGTTGTGAAGGATCAAGGTGTTTGTGGAATATTCCAGATTATGTTCAAGTGAAATTTGTTGTCTATGATTTTTTGTTGGATCAAAGGAAGCATCTACTTAAGGTTCAACTGACCTTGGGTGTTTACACTAATTGTGAAGTTGCTTCGATGTTTATGGAAGCAGGGTTTGGTGTGTATGAGTGGATTTAGGTCCAAGTTAAAATGTGTTGTGGTTCTCCTTCATTCATTTCCACCATCAAAATGTTTTGGTTTTGACCTAATTTGAATTTTCATGGTTGAGGTGCATAGCCAACCTTGGAGAATGTTTTCAAGGTTGAAGATGGTATAACTATGTGTTGAGTTATTGAGGGGTGGTAAGATAGATGTGTGTGATGTGAATGATGCAAATTGTAGAGTTACAATGTACGAATTTGTGAAATGCAATGTGAGCTTTCATGTGGTAGATTATTGGATGCAGTGAACAAAAGGTGTCTACAATCTTCAGCAAGGTTCCAAAGGTGTTGGTGATGTATTGGTGGACTTTTATGTTGCATTGAGATGTATTTATCACTATAACATTATTCTCTATCTTCTTTTCTATTTTGGCAGTGAGCCTTTGGTAGTAAGCCTTTCTTTCTTTTGGGTAGTGAGCCCTACGATGGTGAGCCCTTTGTAATTGGTGTTGATATTACTTTATATTGTGAGCTAATCCTCACTATGGTTTTTTCCTTCTTGGGTTTTCCACGTAAATATGGTGTTTCTTTATGCATGGTGTTGATTTGGTTTTGTTTTTGTTATCTGTTTTCATGATAAATCATTCTAATAGATTAAAGGCTAATTGAATTAATGTAGATCTGAATGTTTGTGAGGGTTTTGAAGTTTTAAGGTACAATTGATTCACCCCCCCTCTCAGTTGTTTTGTGCATTCAACAATTGGTACCAAAGAAAGGTTCCTTGGAAGAAAGCTTAACTACTTGAGGTAGATATAGGATGGGGCACAAGAAAGATGTTCCTCTATTTGATGGATCAAATTATGCATTCTAGAAGACAATGATGGAAGGTTTTTTGGTTTGTCTTGGATTTGAAATCTAGAAGTCTATTGAGACTGGATATACTATACCTACAAATGGTCTGAGCACTGATGATGAGATCAAGGCCTATTAAAACAATGGTAAAGCAAGGTATTCTCTCTCAAGTGGTCTTACTAATTCTAAATTAGTGAAAGTTATGAATCTAAAAATTGCTAGAGAAATTTGGGTAAAGTTAGAAATCATTTTTGAAGGAGATGACAAGGTCAAGCAAGATAAGATGTAGAACTTGAATATCTTATTTTAAAACCTGTAGATGTCTAAATATGAAAACATTACAAGCTACATGAAGAAGGTGGATAAAGTTATCAATTTCATCAGAGGTCTTGGTGGAAAACTTAAAGAACAAGAAGTGGTAAAGAAGGTACTTATAACTCTTCATAAATCTTATAGTCATAAAGTTTCTACTATTGAGGAATCTCAAGATTTGAGAAAATATACTAGAAATTAGTTGTATGGTTCTTTAACTACTTTTGAAATGAGAGAATTTGGTCCAAGAAATGCAAAAGTTGAAACAAATTTTAAGGTTGGAAAATTAGAGAAGTTTGTGGAATCATATCAGGAGGATCTTGATGGTGTGGAAGCTAACTTTGTGAGAAGAATGAAAAATGGTACTGGAAAGTACAAAGGTAAGTTTCCTTTCAAATGTTTCAATTTTGGAAAGATAGGTCATTATGCTTCAAGATGACCAAACAAAGCTTTGAATGAAAAAAATAAGGAGAAAAAAGGTAAGATGATTAAGAAAATTTATTATGTTAGAGAAGATGCTAGTATATCTGATGATGAATCTGATTACATGGATGATGAGGATGGTGAATGCTTGTTCATGGCTTTAAAAGATTAAATTAATTCTTCTAACTCTAAGAGATATGTGAAGGAAAGGGCTCCAAAAATAACAACTAATACTGAAGGAACTTTGGTGTCTACTTTTCATGCTAGATAGGAGAACAACTATTGGATCAGTGATAGTGGATGCTCTAATCATGTGACCGATGAGAAGAGAAATTTTGTTAAACTTGAAAAACATGAAGGAGGAATACTTAGGTTTGGTGATGATACATCTACTAAGATATGTAGAAAAGGTTCAATTAGTTTTGATGGAAAGAACAATACTGATGATGTTCTCTATGTTAAGGGTTGAAGACATAACCTCTTGAGTGTTGGAAAAATATGTAGAAAAGGATACAATATTATGTTTCAGGATGATAATTGTGAGACCAGAAAAGGATCTGAAACTATGGTTGTTGTTGAAAGGACATATGGAAATGTTTATTAGCTCAAAGGTGTTGATGGTTATTGTTTCATGACTTAGATCAATGAGAGATGGCTATGGCATAGAAGAATGTATCAAGCTAAGGAATACAAACGTCTACCAAGCTATGAGAGATCTGCCAAAGATTACAAAGCCTATCTATGTTGTTTGTAAGGAATGTCAAGTTAGAAAGCAAGCAAGAAGAAGTTTCAAAGTCAAAGAACAATCTTCTATCAGACTATTAGAACTGGTGCATACAAATATTTGTGGTCTTACCAGAGTAATAAGTCTTCAAGGTGACAGGTATTTCATGTTATTGATTGATAATTATTCTAGAATGACATGGGTTACTTTTCTCAAAGAAATTATAGAAGCTCTAGATAAGTTTAAAGCATTCAAATTTTTGGTTGAGAATGAAATGGATATGAAAATCAAATTCTTGAGGTCTCGTAGAGGTGGAGAGTTCAAATCCAATAAGTTCAATATTTTTTCTAAGAATCATGGAATAAAGAGGAATTTATCTACTCCTAGGACTCCTCAGCAAAATGGAATGGTTAAAAGAAAGAATAGAACTATTCAACAAGCGACAAGGACAATGATGAAAGAAGAAAATCTATCAGATGTCTACTAGAGAGAAGTAATTCATATTGCTATTTACATACTTAATAGAGTGCAAGCAAGAGAAAACAACACAAAGACTCCCTACGAGCTATGGTATGGAAGGATTCCTATGTTCAAATACTTCAGAGTGTTTGGGAGAAAATGCTATATTAGAAGAGATGAAAAATTAGGAAAGTTTGATGCAAGGTCTGATGAAGGTATCTTCTTTGGATATTATACTAAAAGAAAATCTTACCAGTGCTAAAACAAAAGGCTAAGAAAGATTGTTGAGAGCGCAAGTGGTCAAGGTTGATGAATACCTACAAAATAATTCAGTGGTGATAGATGGATATGAATCAGATGAGTCATCTTGCAAAGAAGAAGAAAAAGCTAAGGAAAAAGAAGTGCAAATTGAAGAGGAAGAAGCTGTTGAAAGGATTCCTAAAACTCATAAGTATGTGAAGAAGAATCATTCTAAAGAAAAATCATTGGTGATAAGAGAAAAGGTGTACTAACAAGAATGAAATTTGTTGAAGAACAAGTAAATCTATGTTTACTTTCTAAAGTTGAACCAAAAACAATGATTGAAGCATGCAAGGATGAATATTGGATCAAGTCTATGGAAGAAGAACTATTGTAGATTGAGAAGAATCAAACTTGGGAACTTGTCCCAAGATCAAAAACAAGAATGTGATTGGAACTAAGTGGGAATTCTAGAACAAACTAGATGAGAGTAGAAAAGTGGTAAGAAACAAGGCTAGGCTTGTGTGTAAAGGCTACTCACAAGTAGAAGGAATAGAATTTGAGGAGATATTTTCTCTGGTGGCAAGAATGGAAGCTACTAGGATGTTTTTGGATTTTGCAACACATAAGGATTTCAAATTTTATCAAATGGATGTGAAGTCTACTTTCTTGAATGGAGAATTAGACGAAGAAGTATACATAGAACAACTCAAAGGATTTCAGTTATTAGATAAACTAGATACAATCTGTAGATTGAAGAAGGCATTATATGGATTGAAGCAATCTCCTAGAGCTTGGCATGCAAGGTTTGACAGGTACTTTCTATAGCAAGGATTCAATAAAGGTATCTAGTAATCTTTACTTTAAATTTGGAAAATATCAAATCTTGATTGTGGTTGTGTATGTTGACGACATAATTTTTGGAGGAAATGAAGCTATGTGTAAGAAATTTGTAGAAGAGATGTAGAAAGAATTTGAAATGTCAATGTTTGAGGAAATGAATTTCTTCCTTGGGATACAAATCAATCAGACAAATAAAGGTATTTTCATTTCACAATCAAATTATGTCAAGGAAATGTTGAAGAAGTTTGGAATAGAAGATTCTAAACCGGTATGCACCTCTATGGTTACTAGTTGGAAACTGAGAAAGAATGATGAATCTCCCAAGGCTAATCAAAGAAATTATGGATCAATAATTGGAGGGCTTCTATATCTAACTAGTACTACACCGAATATCATGCATGCAATTTGTCTTGTGGCTAGATTTCAAGAAGATTTTAGAGTCACATGTTGTAGTAGTAAAGAGGATATTCAAATACTTGAAAGGCACTTTGGATCATGGCTAGTGGTATCCAAAGGATATTGACTTAACTCTAAGTGCTTACACCAATGCAGATTGGGTTGGTTGTGTAGATGATAGGAAAAGTACAAGTGGTGGTGCATTCTTTCTTGGATGCAGATCGGTGTCATGGCTAAGAAAGAAACAAGATTCAATGCTTTTATCTACTATTGAATACTTTGCAATAGGATCTTCTTGCACATAAGTATTATGGACAAGGAAAATATTGAATGATATCAAAGTGGTATATGATGAACCAATTTCTATCTTCTATGATAATACAAGTGCTATCAATATATCAAAGAATCCAGTAATGCATTCAAGGACAAAGCATATTTCAATCCAGTATCACCTTTTGAGAGAGAAGGTTGTAGAGAATAAAGTGAAGCTTGAATATGTGCCTACAAAGGATCGGGTTGTTGATATATTTACTAAGGCTCTTCCTAAGGATGCTTTTGAGTATCTCCGAAAGAAGTTGGGGGTTATTGCCCCTCCTTCTTTGAACTAGATGCATAATGAGATGCATCATTCCAATGGATCTTAAGATTCATTCTTTGGTCTAGATTGATGTTGGTAGTTACCTCTTAGGGGGAGTAGGTAGTGGCATTATTGGTTGTTGCAGTTAGGATGAGTGAGTGTTGTCATTGTGTAGTGGTTGTTTATTGATGTAGTATGGTGTGTGCTCCTAAGGGGGAGTATACACAGAAGTAAAGGAAAGGAAGTTTGTAGTGCCCCTCTAGTCATTACTATTTCGGTACCTATACTATGATAGACCTTGATATTTGTTATTGTCTTATGATCACTGGCTTTAGAGCAATGTGGATGTTATGATGTGATGAGATGATGCACTATAAGGATGTTATGTTTCATGTTATGCTTTTGATTAGCATAGTTGTTAATATTGATATATGTTTATCTGTTGATTAATGATGCTTTAATTTCATCAGTCTTGATGTGACTGTATTGGTGAAGGGGACGAGATTACATCACTCGCATGCAAGCGCTCTGTGATTTCATGATTTCTCTCCACGGTGTGTCTGCTAATTTTTATTCATGTATGACATTCGTTTTGATTACAGGATTGCAGGTATAGGACATCATCTCCACCTGGTTTCATAGGTTTGAGCATATCCATAATCCAACAGTATTGTGAATTGGGAGATAGTAACGGGGTTTCCTTGTCAAACCACAACCCTGTCATAGTGTGTCGTCAGTTTGTGTCTTGCTGGTTGCTGAGTCTTGTTGTCCTTGGTGTTTTGATAAGTTATTATTGGTGGAAATTATATGTGAAAATTATTGATTGTATGTTTTAAATGTTATTTAATTATTTTAGAGTAAAGTTGTTAAAAGCTTTTAATTTAACTTAATTAATTAAATTTAATGTATTTGGTAAGTAATTTAATCTTTGTGATTAAAGTTATTTATCAAGTAAATAAATTAATCTATTAAATTTATTAAGTGAATAGTTAATCGTAATTGTAAAGTGCTTAAAGTAAAAGATTTAAATCTACTTTGGAAATTAAATGGTGTTTTAAATTATAGTTATTGATTAAATAAATTAAATAGTTAAAGTTGTTTTGAAAATGCATAAATTAAAAGATTTAAATCTATGTGAAATTAAATTTTGTTTTTAAATTTTTTAAAGGTAAATATCTTGGGAATGCACGAAAATATCTAGGGTTTTGAAAGGGGGATATTTTGGAAAATTTTGACTAAGTGGGGAGAGAAAAAGAAAATATCTTAAAAAAATTATTTTTGGGGGTTGCAAAAATAGAAGAGGGTTTTCTGGTTTTTCATCTATTTTGGATTTTGAAAGTGGAGATCTTGGAAGGAAGGAAAATTTGGATCTTGCAGGAAAGCTCAACTCCAAATCTCATTTTTTCTTCAAGCTTCAAAAACAGGTTTTTTTATTTCTTTATTAATAGAAGTTTTGATTTTCAATTTTGAAGATGTTTGTAAAATTTGTTGTGAGTTCTTGAAATTTTTTGTAGAGAAATCAAAAGAAAACAACAAAAAAAAATTTAGCAATAGAAATTTGAAAGAGGAACAAAAGAAATTAGAAAACCTGGTGTTTGGATTTGAAAGTTTTCATTATAATTTAGAAATCAAAATTTGTTGTGTAGTTATTTTTGTAGAAAATTTAAGAAATCTTAAGATCCTCTATTTTTTTTTAACAATAGGAAAATTTGTCCAATTTAGATGTTAAATGGGTTTATGGGAAAATTTTGTGAAATATGTAGGAAGTTATTTAATTTTTTTTTTTTAAATTATTATAAAAATAAATTTTCTGTTGAAAATTTTTGCCGGGAAATCACCAGTGGGGGAATTTGTTTTTTATTTTAATTTTTTTGTAAAATTATTATGAAAAAATTTGGGGGTGTGGGGGAGCTACCCCCACAACCGCCCCCATATGGGAGGCGCTAGCTGTGGAGGCAACGCCCAGCGCTACCCCCACAAGTAGCGACCCCCATAAGGGGGAGGATACGTAGCAGCCCCCACAGCAGGGGCAGGGTTTGACCCTGCGCCCCTGCGTGGAAATTGGTTGTGTTGTTTTTTTTATTTAATATATATTTTTTAATTTAATATTTAATATATATATTATATATAATATATAATATATAAAATATATATTATATATTATATATAATATATAAAATATATATTATATATTATATATTTTGATTTTTTATTTATTTTATAAATTTTATAATTATATATATATTATATATTATTTTTAATATATAATATATATATTTTATTTGCAAATTCAATTTGTAAATTTGGATTATGTTTAAATGTTTAGATAATTTTTATTTTTTTTTCTTAAACATTGGAAATGAGAATTAAATCTATTTTTAAATGTATATTTATTTAAGAATAATATTTTTTTTATTGGACAAGTTATGGTAAAAAGATTTTATTTAAAAATTGTTTTTTTTTATCATTAGTGAAATAGAGAAAATTGAAGCTAAACTCAGAGTCTTAGTTTTTTTAAAATTTGTAATGAAATGGTTTCAATGGGGAAATGAGATTTTCATATTTAAATATTGTTGGGAAACCGAAATAAACCTTTTGATTTAAATTTATTATTGTTTGTCAAAGGCACAAGTAGTTAATTAGTAAATGTTTGGGTTATATTTAAATGATTTATAATTTAAATGGTTTTTATAAATATATATTTAAACATGTATATATATAGTTGTATATATGTTGAGTATATAATTATATATATGTTTAATATATATATTTATGGTTAAATATAATGATTTTAAGATTATTTTATTAGGTGCAAATATTGATTTTATAATGATTTTATTGTAACACAATTGATTTTGATCATTATGTGTAATTAAGGAAACTGGATGATGTGCATATGGTTAAATAAATGAATATTTAAATATGAGAAATGGATATTAAATGTAAATAGAAACACATTGAACCAAACATAATTTAACAATCAACTTGATAATATTGGTAATCTACTCTAGGTTCGGGATAAAGACTTTATATGGCTATAAATGTTTATCAACCTCTTAATATGGAATCGGGTTATGGAAATTATCATGTCAATGAATGAAGGGTATGGTATCCTTAATAAACCATAATTTAAATGCATAATAAATGAAAAGAAAGCACCATTTTGTTAAGATTGAGTGAAGAGATAAATTCTATGTAACCACATTATGTGACACCTTCTAATACCTTAATGTTGACCTTCAAGGCTATAGTTAGCATAAATGGAAAGTAAGAATAAACTCCACCGTATAAGAACTAAAGCTATGTTGTAATCATATTTTATTATAATTTAAAATTGACACTTTTGGATAATATGCCTCAAATTCAGGAGTATATGTATAGGCGTTATGCTACTACATGATGACTATAGAACTCTTAAATAACAATTGAGCTATCGATTGAACCACAAGAATAGTTCTAGATTGTTGCATGAATTAAGGGAATGAAACTATTTTTTTTATAATGGTTGTGTTGAGATATAGAAAACCCATTTGCAATCACATAATATAACATGTCCTAATATCTTATTACTTACCATTAATTTCATAAATAGATATAAGTTGTCAGGATGAACTTTTTATATTTCATGAACTAGACTATTTTAAAAGTAATGCATTTCACTAGATAATAAAAGACATTAAGAGATTAACAATATATACTATTATTTAATGTATATATTTGGATCCAATAAATATAGTGTTGTCAACCATCTAGAGTCGAATTATGTATCGACCTTGCTTAGAGCAATTTTATGACTATTGTGTTATGTCCAGGTAGCTATTTTATAATGAAATGATTTCAATGGGGAAATGAGATTTTTATATTTAAATATTATCGGGAAACTAAAGTAGACCCTTAGATTTAATTTATTATTGTTTGTCAAATGCTTAAACAGTTATTTAATAAGGGAATAATTTTAAGGGAAAGGGATATTCGTATTAAATGGAATGAAATGTTTAAGAGAGCGATTTTTATTTATAGTTCTTATTGGTTGCAAACGAATGTACAATAAGATTAGTTATTTTCATGAAATGTGTAATCGAGGAATTTAGAATATTGTGTTCATAGTCAAATTATTGATTTTATTTTAAAATAATATATTTGAAAGGACAAATATTGGATTTAAATGTAAGGTGTTTAATAGTGAGATTAATTGATTTTAAAATGATTTATTTTGCAAAGGACCAATAGTTGTTTTTAAAGGATAGGTTCTAGATCATAGAAGTGAATGTTATTATTATTTAAGAGAAATTAGGGGATTAAATATCTGGTTAAATTTTATCCTTTGTCTGAAAGAGACATAATTTAATTAGTTTTATTGCAGCAATAAACTATTGAATGTTATTAAAGGAAGTGGATTTAGGAAATACAAAGTAGATTTAATTCATGTTTATTTTCCTTTTCAAATGTAATTTCTTATGTTATTGCTTTGGGGGAAATTGTTTGGTAGGGGTTAATAAGTCTTCTAGATGGGGTTTTTAATTAATTGGGGTTGTCGTATTATGTTTTCCAACCTGTTTTGAATCCCTTGGGTAGTGCATGGTGTGTTGTCAGTATTTTACCCAGTTTTCACGAATGGGGATGATATGTGCCTCCTTTGGAAGGAGTGGATTATGTTTTTTGTTGCCTCCAATTGTTTGGAGTGAGTTTCATTATATGTTTCCTCCTAAAGTTGGAGTGATTGCTTATCTAGTTTGTATGAACTTTGGCACCCTTGGTGATTGGTTTTGTTTGGTATGTTGTCAAGTAGAAGAGTGGCTTTTGTTAGGCGCCAGAGCCCAAAGAGGTAAACTGGGTAACCTTCGAAGGCTGTTTAATCAAGTGATAACTAAAATGATGTACTTAGAAGTTTGGGTAGTATTTCACACTAATCAAGATAATTTAGCCTCAATCATAGACACAAGTGCTCGTATAGGCTTGGGATGAGTGGGAAGGCATGGAATGGCAAGGTCATCTATCTTTTCTTTACGAGAGGTATTTGATTCCGCATGAGTGAGTATGGGCGCCGGGATTTGGTTGAGGCCACCAGGATATCCCATAATGGGGGTCTAATCCTATGAAGATTCCCAAAGGATATCCCAAGTCGAGCTGTGTGATGACACTCTTTCTACGACAACAGTTGGTATGTGATTTTGTGTGTATGGTTTCTTAACATACTCAATCTATTTTATATTTGGAAGCAATGTGGCTCTGTTAGAGTTGTACCTGTGATTGCTTCTATTAGTATGAGTTAGTATGTGTCAACCTATGTCTAGAGGAGGTTGGCTTGTCGAGGAATCCCTGTTACTATCTCCTAGCATGGGGTGGAACATGCACCTTACTCCGTTGAGTTTTCTTCTTGTTCGTGTGGATGAGATTTCCAGTTGGAGAGCTCATAGGATCCAATTATTTTCAGATTTCATTCATTTCAGTTGAATCTTGTAATTTATTACCCCTCATTTGTTATCTAGGTGGAAGGTGTATTATGCAACCATGCTTATTGGATTTACCTCATTCAGGGAATGAGAGTTGTAATCTTATTGTTCAATTATGTTATTTGAAATCATGAGGTATCTCTTATTCTTTGATGTAATTTATCATGTATGGAATGTATGTGTTCTTAATTCCTTAAGTAATTAAATGTTATGGTTTCAATTCATGTTGTTGTTGGTTGGATTTTAAAGTAATCTCAGTCTCGTAAGCTTAGAGGTTGTTGGAAATGGGTAGTGAACTTGCATGTTAATTGTACTTAAACAAAAAAAAAAAATTCTTTTGAGTAGTTAATTGCAACTTCCTCTAGGGTTGCATGGTGGGGCGTTACAAAGTTATAGCACAACACAAGGTTGTTTGATATCAATGGGAGAGATGAAAATATGTTTCCCTTTTCCATTGATGTCAAAGGGGGAGAATGATTCATGTGAAAAATAAGGTGAGCTAGTTGTGAATGGGGGAGAATGAGACATGTGAAAAAGATAAAAGAGATAATGAGTTGGTATAGAGTAGAATATTGAGGATCAGAGTTGAGTTTTTTGTTGATGTGGTGTTATCATTGATGTCAACAAGCTTTGGTGTTGTCATTGGTATCAATTGTATGAGCAAGAGATTGTTTCAATAGTGTGATTAGTTGGTATTGATTTGATGTTATCTCTGATGATTTGATTAGTTGCATTATGTTGTCATTAGTAAGCTACTAGTGTCAACCTCTAGTGTTGATTTGATAAGCTTTTGTCTATGGATGTATGGTTGAGTTTCTATGTTGTAGTTGGATTGGTGGTGTTGAGGAAGTGCTCAAGATGTTGAGAATGTGTCTCTAATGCTTGGTTTCCAAGTGCTTTTGAGAAAATTTGAATAAAAAAAGGAAACAATGCAGTTGTAGTGGTGTTTTTTGTTGCAAAGTAGCGTTTTGGTTTTGCTGCACATTTATTCTATGTTGAAGATTTGCTTGTTTGGTTTGGATATTTTGATCAAAGGTGTTTAGAGGTGTTGCATCCTAAATTTGGTGTGTTGGATCGTTGTGTAGAGGAAGTTATGTTCACCAGTGTGTGAAATGTGTATTGCAAAGGTATCTAGGAGAAATAGTTTTGCTTTGCATTTCTTTGCATAGTGGTTTCAGGTCTTGTGGATCTAGAAGGGTTTTGATAGTATTTGTATCTTTCTTCAGTTGATTTTTTTTTAGGTTTGGTACTTTTAAAGCTGGTTTCTTGAGGTGAAGTGTATGGGAGAATTATCTAAGTGTATTGGGTGTGTACATTCTTCAAGTGAAAATTGTTGTGAAGGAATTTGTTGAATTTCATGGTGTTTTTAGAATATTCCATATTATGTTCAAGTGGCATTTGTTGTCCATAAATTATTGTTGCATCAAGGGAAGCGTAAACTTAATTTTTTAATGGTGTTTACATGAGTTCAACTAACCTTGGGTGTTTACATTAATTGCAGAATTTCTTCGATGTTTGTGGAAGTGTGGTGTGGGGTGTATGAGTGGATTTAGGTCCAATTTAAGGTTTTTGGTGGTTTTCCTTCATTCCTTTCCACCACGGGAATTTTTTGGTGCCAACCTAATTTGAATTTACATGATTGAGGTGCATAGTTGACCTTGGAGAATGTTTTCAAGGTTGACGATGGTATAAATATGTGTTGAATTATTGAGGGATGCTAAAATAGATGTGTGTGATGTGAATTACAGAGTTGTAAGGTGTGAATTTGTGAAGTGTAGTGAAAGCTTTCATGTGCTATATTTTTGGATGCAGGGTGATCCCACAATAGTGGTTTACAATTTTTTGTCAAACTGGACACTGAAATAATTTTTTTAACTAAATCTTCACTTTCGGGCACCTATAGCGATTAAACCGTGAGGAATTTTAAGATGATGAAAACTAGAGTTTCATGAAATTTTGTTTGTAGATTCTAAATATATTTTTTTCAAAATTTTTTGAATTAGATTGCACTTTTTTTTCCATCTCCCTCAAAAACTAGTTTTTTTCAGAAAACTACATTTTTAAAAAGTGACGATCACCGTATAATGCATAATTTTTTTTCCATGAAGGATAAAATGCTAATTCTTTCAAATTTAGATTTGTAACTCTGATATCTACTACTTCCACTTGGTTAGATAGTTTTATATTGAATATTTTTTCTTTAATCAAGTTTCGAAGTCAAACCAATTACAATCCAGACATGGCACGATCGTATAACGCCTAACTTTTTTTGTATGTATCAAAATTCAATTTTTTCTTTCTTGGATCAAGGACTTCAATATCTAGTGCACTCATATTTTTCAATTTTTTTTTTTATAATCTGCTATTTTTCCACATGTGCAGAATAGAGAGCTTGATTTTTGGTGAAAAACCTACATTCACAAGAAATTAAAAAAAATATAATAATAAAATTAAATTTATTTAAAATTATACTTTCTGGGAAGCTTATAATAAGGACTACATACTTAGAAAAAATAAATTTTAAATGAATTCATTTGATCCCCCAAAGGTAAATCAAAAGTGGTTTTTTATCATCATTTTGGTAGATGTAAAGGAGACTCCATTATAGGTATGGTTTAAAACTAGCGGGGTTCTATCCAAGGGGGTTTGATCTAAGGTATTTTGATCAAACGCTCTTAAATTGGAATTCCTTAAATGGAACTTTTTAAGGCTTAAATCATTATATTTTCTAAAAATATGTGATTTCAGCAAAAATCAGAATCTCCCAGAAATTGTAAACCACTTTTGTGGGATCACCCATCATGCAGTGAGCAAAAGGTGTCTACAATCTTCAATAAGGTTGTGAAAGTGTTGGTGATGCAGTGGTGGAATTTTTTATTGCATTGAGATAGATTTATATTGTGTCTACAATCTTTCTTTCTTTTGGGCAGTGAGCCCTTTCTAATTGGTGTTGATATTACTTTATATTGTGAGGTAATCCTCATTGTTTTTTTTTTATTTCTTGGGTTTTCCATGTAAATATGGTGTTTATTTGTGCATGGTGTTGATTTTGTTTTTTTTATGTTATCTACTTTTATGATAAATCATTCTAACAAATTAAGGGTTAATTCAATTAATGTGGATCTAGATGTTTGTGATGGTTTTGAAGTTTTAAGATACAACTGATTCACCCCCCTCTCAGTTGTCTTGTCTATTTAACAGATAAATGTGAGACTTTGAATGTAGTAAGTTAGATTACTAGACTAGTGGCCTAATACTGTATTAAGTTTCAAAAATTAATGTTAGTTCAAATGATCAAATAAATTAAGTACAACACCTCTAAGGAATTAGGATCTACACTAGATCTACTTTTCGTGTACACGTGAATTTTTACTTTCTAAAGTTCATATCTAGGTGGACTTGTTTTGTATGTGACAATATATGTTTTAACTAAAAGTCCCGTCCTTAAAAAAATACAATTTTAAAATTTGGGCTTATTGTGTCTAATGCTAAATCTATGTTCATGTTCCTATGACAAATAAATTATGGTCTTTCCAAGTTGGTGCATGGGCACTTTTCCTTAGCTTAGGCAAATACATTATAGAGTTTTAATTTTGAGACTTGCAAAATTTTCTCACTAGTGTTTGTACCTAATCTAAACTAGGAAATGTTGAGAAGCATCTTTGGGGGCATGATATTACTTTGGTTCATCAATGGTAGTCAAGACCTAATTTTGATTTTACAATATCATAAGTAAATAAAAATAGAGAATGCTAGATGTTGAATAACTACTATTAAGTAAATTGAAATTGATCTAAAGTATGATGTGGATGTGTAATTCTATGGTGTGTTAAACCTTTAAAGTGGCCTATGTTGATGTATTTATATATAATTATTTAACACAAAATTGAAAAAAATTGATGCACATGTTGAGTAATTAATTGTATTCTAGATTTGTTAGCCTTAGAAGCAATATTTGAAATTTGAAATTGGAGGACTAAGAATGTATAGATATTTTTTTTCCAAGTAGTATGCATGTGTAGCCTAGTTTAGAGTGGTAAAAGCCTTGAATTTAAAGATTTAGCATAATAGAGTAAAGAGTTCAAGTTTATGTGTTAAAAGAACCAACTTAAGTGCTAAAACTGTAACATTATGATATCCTTACATAGTGACTATGACTTTACAACATCCATACATAGAGACATAAAAAAATGAGATTACACTTGTATCCTTTGCACACTATATGTTATTGTTAAATTGTGAAAAATTTGCATATATCCCAATCGTTTCCCATTTAGTTTTCAGTCCAATTTGATGGAATGGATTAATTAAATTACATATTGATAAGTGGCACACTCGTGTGCTAAGTTTGGTCTACTTTGAATCCTTATATGGTCCCATTTCACATCAATTTACACATAATTTTCTTACATTTGAATTTTATCTCATCACTATTTATGTACACATTTCCATACGTATGTCATTATTAGTCATTTATTGCACCTATTCTTGCACATATATCCAAATTTTTCATCCTCATCTTGAGATTTTCACTTGCCTATTATGTATCAATTTTGAGTGCCTTGGGATTGACACCCGAAAATTTAAATTTTCAAGTTCCCACCAATTTCTATTAGTTGTTGTGGGTTGACTTTATACAAGGTTTTGTGACATGTTATGTCTTTATATATTTAAAAGACATTAAATGCATAATTTTTCAAAGACAACTATAAGAAGAAATCATTTTAGGGACATTTCAATTTGGAACACTAAAAGGAATCCATCACATAAAAATATTCAGATAAGCCATTTTCATCTTTATAAATGTTCGCAAACATTGACTTGAAGTCTTAAAGCTAATCCAATAAAGGGTTGACCAAGGGTACTTGACCCTTCCAATTCAACAACCTCCCTTAAGTTATTTCTAAATACCACAGTAATTAAATACATCCTCACATATCAAAGATCAAAGTGATGTAGATCTTCAAAGTATACATTTTTCCACAATAATCCCTTATATTAAAGAGATCTCACACATTAGATCATTCTTGCGACATTCAAGATCCAACCTATGGTACTCTAGATTAACCCTTTAAATTATGAGAATAATTTAATTTAAATTTCATCATTATGCTTTCAAAACAACAAACATCTATCACCTACTAAAATAAACTAAACGCTTTCATTTCTTTATTTTCAATATAACCCTATCTTTTTTCTTTTTCTTTTTTATTTCATTCTTCTCCCCTTATTCCTTTCCTCTCTTTATAAGGCTACGTCTGCACTCATATCTCTCATTCTGCTCATCCTGATGATGGATCATTGGGTGTGAGTCGAAATGTCGATCTAAAAATAATATACAGTTTAAACCAAAAGCACACTCTACGACTTGATGATGGACTATGGAAAACTCATACCAACTATTTTTTTCATTTCTATTATTTCCATACTTTAATTTTATATTACATAATCTATAACAACTCAAAAAAGAGAAGCTAAACGATAGACAAAACACACCTATGTATGTAACATTATAACATAACCACATCCCCCAACCCACACGCTGGAAAAAACACACCGACATAAAGACTTGACAGGGCACGTTGATGGACGGTTAGGCATGTGTCCCGTCATCGAAAAAGGACACACGGTCATCGGTTATATCAAAATCAAAAAAGAAATGCACAAAAATCCCAAAACATTGGCATTTTTTACATTTTCATTTTGGAGGTTGCTAAGGAGCATGGTCGAAATGGAGTTGCAAGCGTTCAAAGGTCAAACGAGAGTTGAGACTCTCCCTACCAAAATGCATTCGATAGGCATAGGTGGCTAGCTAGCAGGTATGTATATCTACAAGAAATATATTCCATTTTCTCATTCTACATAGGAATTGTGAAGCATTGAATGACTATTCATTAAAGAAAATGGGTTTTCATTGACAGGAAAATAAAGGGTTTTACTTGCATGTAGGGTTCTCATTTCAAATGCAGAGTTGTCTATGTTTTTTTGTGTTGAGGGTTTCATATTCCACTGTGAAGAATTGAACAACTATTCGTTGGGAAGATGGATTTTTATTGATGGGAAAATAAAGGGGTTTCCTTGCGAAAAGGGGTTTTCATTTGAAATGCAGAGTTGTTTTGTGTGTTTTTGTGGGTTTTTGTGTTGACAGTTATTAAATTTTTCCTTTTGAATATTTTGAGTGTGAAGATTTGAATGGTTGTTCGTTGTTGTAATGCCCCCGCCACGCAACCCTAGGGGAAGTTGCAACTACTAAACAAATGCATAATTTTTTTTTTGTTTAATTACAAATACAAGTATGATCACAACCCCACGCCAACAATCCCCTAAGGTTACGAGACAAAGATAAATAAATCAAAAATTAATACAACATGCATGAAATGAAACATAACAACATTCACTTAACTAATTAAAGCACATACATTCCATACATGAGATTTTCATTAAGACCATGAGATCCATCATGGTTACCAATGACAGAAGTTGTATAATTACAATTACATCTCTCATTCCCAGAATGAGGTAATTCAATAACATGATTGTTTATTACAAATTTCCACCTCGATAACAATGAGGGGTAAATAAAATACAAGAGCAACTAGCATAAATGAAACCAAGGTAGCAATTGGAATTCCACAAGCTCTCCAACACGAAAGTCTCGTCCTCAAAAGCCAATGCCAAAACAACGGAGTAAGGTGCATGTTCCACCCAACCATGTGATACCCAAAGGCTCACCCCCCGTGCTAGGAGATAGTAACAAGGGTTTCAGGTCAATACCAACAACCTCTAAACATAGGCAACATGACTCAACTGAAAAAGGATATGAACATGACATCACATGACACAAAGGTTACTATGCTTCCAGTTTTGAAATAGTAATCACATCACGAATACAAACATAATGTAGACTTAGGAGAAGTGTCATCACAATGTCGCATGGGATATCCTAGCAAGTCTTCCTAGGTCCTGGCCCCCATCTTGGGATATCCTGGTAACCTCTAACAACTCCCAGCCCCACATGCAAACCAATGCGGAATCAGTTATCTTTCAAAGGGACAAGATAACGATCTTGCCATTCCAGGCCTTCTTGTCTCATCCCAAGTCTATACAAGCACTTGCGTCCATGAGCGAGGCAAAATTAATCTTTTTAAATGTTGGTACCACCTATGCTAATTAATTGGTTTAGGTTTTCACTGAATTAACCAACTTACATTGAGATCTCCTGGCACCACTTTGTGTGCTGACCCTCAATGCAAGCCACTTCTCTAAGACAACATGTGGAACTACACCACCACCAAAGGTACTCAAATACGACCTAGGGATAATGAATCCCTAACCACGACATGAAGTAGATAAAACCCGCCCAAGATAATCAGATATAACACTGGACGCATGTAAACGCTACCCATGGCAAACAAGGTTGAATGACATGCTGACAACCCCAAAACACATAAAAGACAACTCAATCTGGAAGACTTACAAGAACCGACTCAACACCCAACAAGAATAAGTACCCCACGACGAAAGAAATCTTGCAAACAAAATAAGGTAATCTACCTTCGGATTTCGTAAATCCAATCATTCATCGCATTAGTGCATTTAAACAGTTTAAATAACTAGGTTCTTGCACAATCACATAAGGGTTTGAATGTTCGTTTGATTCTTGTTGACGCAATACACACAATATCTTTAAATCAATTTTTTTCTTTTAATAACCAATAATTTCCCATAAACCAACTTTCATTTATCCCTTAACAATTAACTCATTATAATTTAAATATTCCTTTCATTTAGAAAATAAATCACATTTAAAAATACATATATATTTATTAAATATCTATATAATCAGATATACACATATATATATACACTCGATATATATATATATATACCTAATTACATATCTATAAAAAAATAAATATATATAATTAATATTTACATGTGCATGATAATTACTTAAGCATTTATTAAAATATATTATACACATATTATAATATATATATTATATAATAATATTAAATTATTATATATAACATATATATTAAAATATATATATAAATTATATTTTAATTGACAAAATAAAATATTGAAAACAAATTTCATATTATATATATTAAATATAAAACATATAATATACAATATGTTATATGTTTTATATTTAATAAATATAATAAATGAAATTTTAAAAAAAGTAAATTTTAAACCAAACGCCATCCACATTTTAGGGTTCGGCTGCGCCCTATTTGAACAGGGGACGCAACCCCCATGAATGGGGGCGGCGGCCTGTGTAGGCAGCGACGACGCTGCCTCCACAGGCAGCCGTCGCCATTCTTGGGGCGGCCGAGGGTTTAAACCCTCCCCCAATACACATAGCCCATCATTTAAAACAATCCGCCATGCGGATTTTCACACGCCTTCGACTGGTAAAAAGGCAGGAAATTCTGGGTAAAACCCAGACTGGTAAAAAAAACACAGTTTCTCATTGTTCGAATTTTTTGATATAAACATTTCACAAATAAATAAATGTATATGTATTTGCATATATATATATATATACATATATATATACACATATATATATATGTATATATATATATATGCATATACACAGTCATAATAAATGACTGTAAAAATGCTTATTTTCCATACCCAGATTGAGCAAATGCTCAATCTGAGAATTACAATAATTTGCCATTGAAATTGCTAGATTTAACACAAAAAAAAAGATTTCTCACAATATGAATTGAGATCTTTCCAAGCAATTACACTTTCAAAGAAAACCATTGAATTTCCATGCTTGTTTTCAAGATTTTCATAGATAGTTTTCATTCACTTTTTTTTTTGTTTTCACTAAGTTTGAGAGTTCTTTTGTTCAAATTCAAATGAAGATCTTCTCATGGGTTTTCAATCAAAGTTTGAATTCCATTAACAAATTGAACCATTTCAAACAAAAAGCAATAGGATTTCAAAATGAGATTGCATAATAATAAAAAAAAACATGGAACCTTTTGTTTTTCTCCAAGCTATTTGAATCCTTCAATGGAGGTTGCTCTCCTTCAAATTTTGCTTCAACCAATCTTTCCAATCCTTCTTCAAAATTTTCTCCAAGAATTTTCAAGTTTCTTGTTGCTCTCCAAAATTACCATTTTCAAAAAAAGATAATTCAAAAAAGAAAATGCATTTCCTTATGCCCTTCTCCAAAATTGTCAAACCCCTAATTTGGGTTCACCCACCATAGTTATTGCTATTTTGGATATTTTTGGATATTTTCATTTTTGAAATTTACTAAAACAATTCTATTTCCCATTTCAAATGCATAACAATTATTTAAAACAAAATTCTATTTGCACCCCAAAAGCCAATTAAATTCTCTTTTATCCACAAAATTGAATTTGCTAATTGCATTTAACAAAAAAAACATTTTTAATTTTATTTCAAGAGGAATGCAAGGAAATTACTATTTTTTTGATTTGCCACAGTCTCTATTAATGCTAACACAATTGAACTAATTTAATTAATCAACAATAAATCTAATTCATGATTAGGTCATTTTATTGATTGAATTAAATTAATTAATTAATTAACAAGCACTCTTTTATGAATTTTGGCAATAAATTTAAATAAAGCAAACACCATTTCACTAGGAAATTTAATCACGCAAGCAAAGAGAGACGAGATGACAAGAAAATAACTTATCCCAACTGACAACCCAACGACCCACTATGGCTAGGGTGATAACCCAAGCTACTATCTCCCAATCATTTTCCGTTGAACAAGGGACATGCTCAAACCTGCGAAATCAGGTGGAGTCAATGTCCTGTACCTGTATCCTGCACACAACACGAGTGTTGAACATGCATACATATATATATATAAATATTAAAACACATCGTGAAGAGGGAATCGCGGAATCACAGGGCACTCGCGTGCAAGTGATGTGATCCCGTCCCCTTCACCAATACAATATCGCTAACTAGTGCCTCTATTCATCAACTGTATAATCAAAGCATAAAGCATCAATAATTCACATACATGATAATTTTAATCCATAACATGAAATAGTAATATCATTTGAACAAAGTACCATCACATCAAAACACAATATTTACATCGCTTATCAATGAGTGGTCAAAGTAATCAAGTACAGCCAACGTGCTGACAATGCAAAACATACATAATGAACACTGTTCGATCAAAAGAACAAAATGGAGGGGTGTTACAGTTGCAAAGATGGGTTTTCATTGATGGGAAAATAAAGGTTGTTCTTGTGAAAAAGGGGTTTTCATTTGAAACACAATGTGGGTTATGTGTCGGCGGGTTTTCAAAATCTTAATTCAGAATGGACAGAAAGCCCAAAACGTTGCCATTTTTGACATTCTCATTTTGAAGGTTGTTGTGTCTAAATGGTTTTGAAACATTAAGTGGGTTGCAGGTTTTGTAAAACACAATGTTTTGCATCCTATAATTTTAAACAAAATAGTATGTATGTCTTGAAAAGTTTTGTGTTATTTAGAATGTAGGAATGTGATGATAGGCACCATTTTGTAAACACCCAGTAAGGTATTTGGCTTCAATGTGTAGAGGGTTTTACAACATTGTGTGGGTTGGATGTTTTATAAATCATGATGTCACCTCACCTCCCACTATGTGTTCCAACCTACAATCATTCTATGCATGTATATTTGGATCATATTAAGAAATTGAAATGCAAGTTTAATTAATGTTGTTGATAAACAGCTACAATCCAAAAGACACGAAGTTTAAAAAATAAACACAACAATGGAAGGTGTGATTTTCAAGACATTCATACTGTTTTACAATATTCCATGTTGCAAAACCGTACGTGTTAAGAAGCAAGCAACCCACCGTGAGACAACCCTTTACATTTAAACAAGGAGATTCAAATAACTAAAAACCCTCATTGTGTTTTCCAAATTACAATTATTTGTGCACTCTTTTTTCAATCATGCAAAATTTAAATTCAATTTTTACTCAAATTAAAAGTCCTTATAAATTTTGAAGAGGCCTTTCAATACATTCGCACTGTCTAAATTACAAAATGTTTTCAAGAAATTCATTCTATTTTGTAAAAATTCATGTTGGAAAACCCTAGGTGTTAAGAAACAAGCAACCCATATAGTGTTGTAAAACCCTATGCAACCCAATTGGTTAGCACCCATCACCTCAATTTGGTCATTTTTCTCCTCCAACTCCTCCATGTGCACTCCAACCTTTAGCTTTCAATGAGCAGACATGAAACACAAAGTGTTTTCCCCCTTCTTTCTCCAAACTGAAAATGCACATGTCAGTCCACCTCCAATTCCCATGCCAAAAAAAAGCTTTGAAAATAACCTCACATGCACATTGTTTGTACTATCTAAATTACATTCATACTATTTTGTAAAATTTCAAGTTGCAAAACATAGGTTTTTTGAAATCTGCAACCCACATAATGTTTTAAAACCCTTTAGTAGTAACAACTCAATTAGTTATAAGCCCCTCACCTCAATTCCATTGGTTTATCATCTCCCCCACTTGCAACTCTGCCCCCTGATCTCTAACTTTTCATTTTCAACCTACAAAATGAAAAAACCCACAACATAGAGTGTTTTCCAATAACAATACTTTAAACAATTAGTAATAAGTGTTAAATAATGGGAGAATCTAATCTCTTGACAAAATACACCTATCTATAGACATTATAACATAAAACTCAATCCCCCGTCCCACTCTCCCAAAAAAAAACATTGATGGAAAGACTTGATGGACCGATTTGACAGACAATAACAATACTTGTTACAATTTAAAATGCATGTCTTAGTCACGTCAGCCTTCTCACCTATTACGTATGGATAGATTCTCGCACAAGGCAAAAAATGTCGGCATAATTTGAAGAGACATGAAAGATGAGGGATTTCATTTGGATTCAATATGTAGAGGGTTTTAAAACATTGCGTGGGTTGGAGGTTTCATAAATCATGCACTCATCTCCCATTATTTTTTCCAACCTACAATCATGCAGACTATTAATGTTTGTTGGAAAACGCTAGGTGTTTATAAAATGGTGTCTTTCATTACATTCCTACTGTCTAATTAACAAAACCTTTTGAAGACATTCATACTGCTTTTTAAAATTCCAGGTTGCAAAGCACTAGTTTAATGAAATCTGCAACCCACATAATGTTTTAAAACCCTTTACAAGTAACAACCCAATTGTTTACTCACCCCTCACCTCAATTTGGTATGTTTTTTGATTTCCTTGAGAAGATTTTGTGAATTGGAAATTAAGAATGTAATGAGATTAGAAAACAAAGTTTTAAGAAATCTACAACCCACATGCAATGTTGTAAAAACCCTCTAGGTGTAAAAACCCAATTGGTAAGTCGGTAAAACTGAGGTGATGCCAAAATTATCTCCTCACTTCCCTCGCTGTGACATTTCCTCTCGTCTGTCGGTTTCATCACTTTTTTCATCCATCTTGGTGGGCCCTGCACTATATCGTAACATCATATTATGTATGTTGTTATGTATGTTTTTATGCATTTTTGTATACATACATAGGTGTGTTTAATTTTTTAGGAGATTAGCTGCATCCGTAGAGGATTTTACAACATTGTGTGGGTTGGAGGTTTCATAAATCACGCACTCACCTCCCACTATGTTTTCCAACATGCAATCATTCAAGTTTTAATGGTTGTTGGAAAATAGTGGGTGTTTATAAAATGATGCCTTTCATTGCATTCCTACTGGCTAATTAACAAAATATTTTCAAGACATTCCTCCCCGTGCTTTCCACCTTGTCACTTTGAATGGATAGAATGAAATAAATTCCAACCTATAAATTATATTCTACATTTATTTTTAAATCATATGAGGAAATTGAATTGCAATTTTTTGTGTAAGAGTTGCTATAAATTGTGAAGGTGAATGAACTTTAGTACAATCTTACTGTCTACAAACTTTAAGGTTTTCATTAGAAGCATGTTTTCTATATATAATTGCATGTTGGAAAATAGTGAGTTATGAAACCTGCAACCCAAATACTATTCTTAGCTTTTAATAAGTTGTTTACAAAAAATTTCTACCTTTTTACATAGGACTCTCATGTCTCCATCCAACTGATTCTCTTTTCTGCACTGACATCTCATTTTTCCTTCTTTTCATGTTATGTATGTTTCTATGTATGTTTCTATGTATGTTTTGTAGCTATGTATGTTTCTATGTATGTTTCTATGTATGTTTCTATGTATGTTTCTATGTATGTTTTGTAGCTATGTATGTTTCTATGTATGTTTCTATGTATGTTTCTATGTATGTTTACATAGGTGTGTTTTGTTGGCAGATTAGCTACTATTTTTTGGTCGATCAAGGTGATCACAAAGGCTTTTGTTGAATTGTTAACCTTTATTCTTGCAATAATCTGTATTTTTTCAGTCGTTTGTACAAGTAATGGTTCACTTTACAATATCATTGAATAACAGTTACGA
Organism: Sequoia sempervirens; assembly: GCA_007258455.2. NCBI lineage: Eukaryota > Viridiplantae > Streptophyta > Pinopsida > Cupressales > Cupressaceae > Sequoia > Sequoia sempervirens. Next base: position 101,572 of record VDFB02030733.1, read on the forward strand.
TAACAATACTTCATTTAGGTGTTCATTGAGAGACACAAGATATAAATAGAAGTATGATAGTGGTATGTGGTATCCTTCTTGTCTATCTTCTATACCCTTATTTATTATTTCAAGTTATGGCCTCTTTCATATGTCAAGAGAGACGAGTTTTTTATATATCTGAATGAATGTCCAGTGTTTCACAGTTCCTGCAGAATGGAAAAATGGTAGATATAATTGCTGATATATATAGTTAGTGTTAGAAATAGGTTAAATTGGAAATTAAATTCCCATTGTATAGTTATGTTTTTTTATTGTATATACAAGTTGGCATTTTGCAGTCACCACAACATATAATCCTATATTGGTGAAATTTGGAATAAAAAGAATTCTTTGTAGCACCAAAATTTTTTAATTTTCCAATTTAATCTATTGCTAACACTTGTCTTCCTTCCAATTGGTTGATATATTTGAGGAAACAAAATTGAATAAAATAAGGGTAGGTGGATTGAGAAGGGTGCTTTAGAAGACATGAAGCTTTTGCACTAAATACAGGTGATTCTAGCTATGATAGCTTGAATTGCAAGTGCATTAGTCAATTAAATTTCCAAAATTTATTTTGCATTTAGAAGTTATGATTTATTTATAGATGGGATGCTTACTTTGGAAAATGCAAAGAATTTCTAGTTTAATTTTTTTTAAATAAATGTTACATTATTGTGTGTCGATTATATCCCAAAATTTTACATGAAGGATGTTTCCTCCTTGAAGTGTGATTGTTACATGGGAAATGCTAAAAACAATAGTGAACAATGATACTGCATCCTTTTAATTATCCCTTTACACAAAAACACATAAACAACTTTGCATTTCAAATGAAAACCCTTTACGCAAGGAAAAGCCTTTATTTTCTCATCAATGAAAACCCATTTTCACAATGAATAGCCATTCAATTCTTCACAGTTCCTAGGTAGAATGGAAAAATGGCATATATTTCTGGTAGATATACATACCTGCTAGCTATCCACCTGTGCTTGTTGAATACATTTTGGTAGAGAGAGTATTTTCTCTTGTTCAGTCTCCAAATCCCTGCAACTCCCTTTCCCGCTCCACAACAACCTCAAAAATGCAAATGTCAAAAATGGCCACATTTTGGGTTTTTTTTCATTGCTTTTTCAATTTTGAAATAATTGTTAGTTGCATGGTCCTCTTCCGATGATGGGACATGTGATGACATGCACCTAACCATGTGTCAACATGCTCCATCAAGTCTTTCCATCGATGCATTTTTTCTAGCATGTGGGATGGGGGATGGGGTATTATGCTATAATGTTACATACATAGGTGTTTTTTGTCCAAAGTTTAGCTTCTCCCCTAATGATGTCATCAGTGTTCTTTTCCTTACATGAGAAGTTATCCATTCACTGCGGGTGGGAAGGGGAGTTGATGTGATGAAGACAAGAGTTTTAAATTGTAAAAAGTACTATTATTGGAAAACACTCTTTGTTGTGGGTTTTCTCATTCCTCAAGTTGAAAGTGAAAGGTTAGAGAGCAGGGGGTTGGAGTTGCAAGTGGAGGAGAGGAAAAACTAATGGAATTGAGGTGAGGGGTTTGTAACCGATTGGGTTGTCACTTCTAAAGTGTTTTAAAACTTTGTGTGGGTTGTAGATTTCAAAAAACCAGTGTTTTGCAACCTAGAATTTTACAAAATAGTATGAATGCATTGAAAAGATTTTGTAATTTAGACCATAGGAATGCAATTAAAGACACTATTTTTTAAACACCTAGTGTTTTCCAACAACCATTAATACTCTGTATGATTGCAAATTGGAAAACACAATGGGATGGGTAAAAGCACAAAGTTGTGTCACACTTTTAGCCAACTTATCAACACAACTGAATTTAAGTATTTCTAACTAAAAATCAATTTTGGTCAAACATATGATCTAGTAAGATTCATTCTAGTTAAGTTAGATACTTCCACAACTTTTTCAACTAAAATTGTTGGCTAAAAATATATGGAGCACCACTTTGAGGCAAATTTACAAAAATAATAAAAATTATTTGAAAAACTTGATGTTTCAATAACTCCTACTCATGTAAAGAGCATTTAAAAAAAATAAAAATACTCTTTTATAGATCCATAAGTGCAGTTTTCAAAAATATATTTATTTTAATAATTTAATTATTATTTATATTTTACTTTTTATTTTTACTAAAAGCATGTTATCAACATAAAATATTAGGTTGATTACCATGCCAAGGAAAAATACTAAAACTTATTTTAAAAAATCGAGAAAAATATGGTGCACTAGATAAAAGAATCTATATCAAGATGGTATAATTTTTTTTCCATTTTAGATAAATATTTAATATGAAAGTTTACATAGAAAGGAAACAACTATTTTTAATACACACACATTTTAATATATTTATTAAAATTGGAAAAAAGTATATCAATGCACTAAAGTTTCAATTTATAAATACTGTAGTGTAGAAAAACATTTCCTTTGCTTGATATGGGAATAATTAATGATAAATTGAACTTAAGGTCACCTTGGTCTAGTGTTGTGAGGTGTTTTACACATCCACATTAGGTCTTGGGCCCTTTTTAAGCCGAATTAACTTAACTATGCCTTAATTTAATGTTGTAAAATGTAGTTATCTATATTTTCACATTAAATTTGGGAAGCTTGTAAATCAAGTGGACCTAATCTAGTGTTGTAATGTGTTCTACACATTCACATGGGATTTAGGGCCCTTCTAAGCTAAATGGACTCAATTTTACATTAATTTAGTGTTGTAAAGTGTGTTTATTTACACTTTCACATTGGATTTTGGGCCCCATTGAATTTATGACCTTTACATCATCATTAATAGGCTCCTATGACCCCATATTGTTCATCCCAAGGAATATTTTTATCAAAGACCAAACAAAATCAACATAAAAGCTTAAAATATTCACTCCCCAACACTCTAGCATGAAAAATAGCCCCTATGGGAACAATTTTACACCTTGCATGAATGGGTCCCATTTAGGTGGACTCATTCACCTAGGATGGTGAATGAGTCTCATTTGGCCTATTTTTAAGGCTTTGAGCAAGAAAAGTGGGTTTTTAATTCAAATTTCTTCAATGTAAGCCTTGGGGATCAAATTAATGGTCATGTAAGTGGATTGCCTATATGAGAAAGCCTTCAACTCCTCATTTCACATAAGAAATAACGAGCAACATAATCCTACATGTTATCAAGTCAAGCAAGCAAGGGTTAAGCATTCCAAGGTCATCAAGAAAGCTTTCAAGATCAATTCTAAGGAATTCAAGAGCAAGATTCTTCATCAATTGTTGTAGAAACTTGAGATCCATCATCATGGAAAGGTTCTAATTGCATTAATTCATGTTTATTCTTCATTATCTTATTTCATCATTTGGTTTAATTACTTCTCGATTCCCTAACAATCAACACTTTTGTTCTCTTTCCTTGTGTGATTGTAGATCTAGGTGATTTGAATCCTTGGAGATGATTGAATGATAGGTTTCAAGCTTGTTGGAGTCATCTCCCTAATTTCAAGGTCAAAATCTTCACAAAAAGTCACTTACAGTCCTAAAAACCAGGGTTTCGGATCTGAACACCTGGAGGTACAAATTGAGCAGACCAAGAAGAGCAGATCCAGAATTTGAATTTCTAGAAAATCCAAACTGGACTTATTCACAAAGATTAGTGAATGAGTCTCGCTGTAGATTTTTTTTAGAGATCTTTTCAGATTTGGATACCCATTTGGCCAAAACTTGCTCTAGTACAGTTTTCCAAAACTTGGACTGATTCGCCCAAAATGGTGAATAAGTCCCACCAGGCCTAAAAAGCAACAATTTCAGGATTTCAAAGCTCCATTTGATCTCTCTCTAGATTCCAAGTGCACACTTTCAGTTTTGTAGCTTTATGTTTTATTTCATGGTCATTTCTAAGTCATTTTGCATATCACACTATGTTTTCCAATTCATTGTATTTTCCAAGTTTACACTTGGTGGTGAACCCCTCATTATACATCATTCAATCCATAGAACCTTCCCTTTTCCAGATTTTAATCTCATTTGCATTGAAATCTCAAGGGTTTGTTCTTGAGTGAAGTGGTTGGAAAATTGTCTCTCTCCTTTTAGGTCCAAAATCCTAGTAGTGAAAGAAAGCCCCCTTATTTTCTTCAATTCATTTTGGTGAACCTACATTTAGAATACCTTCTTTTCTGATTTGGAGTCCATCATCATCCTAGATTTAGCTTGTATTATCTTTTAATTAGGTTTTACATTAGTTAATTGGCATTCTAGGATTTCAAAATTTTGCATTAGTGAAAGTGCATATAGGTTGCATTTTTGCATTTCAAATCATTGCAAATCATCGAAAAATTGCATTTTCACTTAGGATACATATCATACAACAGACAAAGCATCAAAATCCATTGAAAATTTCTATTTTTTTTGAAAAATATCCAATTGGGACTCATTCACCACATTGGGCGAATCAGTCCCAAAACATATATGAATAGCCTTTTACAACACTAAAAACCTTGTTTTTAAGCTTTTGTTTGATGTGATTGGTTAGTTGTTTCATTGGGTTGAATTTCTATTACATGCATTTCACTAAAACTAGCTTCAATTAGCCCATTTCATGCATTGCTTCATTTCAAATTTGCATTCACAACATTCCATTTTGATATCATTGCATAGTGTAATCAGTAAATTACCTTGTTTCAAATCTGAATTTTTTTTTTAAACATTTCACATTAAGTCATTGAATTGCATTTTATTTACTTTCTCATGTTAGCATGTGTTCTTTTCAGGCATTTAGTGTTTTTAGAATATCAAGTGGCTTATATGATTCTATTTTCTCTACTCATGGGCATAATCTAGGAAATTAAAGTAAAACCTTTCATAATCATGTTGGATACCTTCCTAGTATCTATCGGATTTGTAAGAATGTCATAACACAAGAGGATGCAAGTGTAGACAATCATAACAATCATATGTGTTCTTCTCCCAATACCTCTCCTATTAGTGACGAAGGTATCTTGGTGAAAGAAGATACAAGCATTGAGGGTCTTGATTGTCCCTCTCCTCAAGCCCCTTTGGAAGATATTAGAAAACAAGAATATGAGATCATAGAAACATTTCTAAACGTCACCTTACCTAATCTACATTCATCCCTTGCTTGTGAAAATGTTTTAGCCAAAGAGGATGATATCATAGATGAAAATGACAATGACAATTGTCCTTCTCCTACTTCCCTCCTTGATGCAAAGAGGATAGGTTGGTGTTAGAAGATGCACCTATTGAGGGTCATGAGAATCTTGCTTCTCCCTTTCCTAATGCTCCTACCATTTGGGACGATCTATTTGGTAAGCATTAAAATCATAGTTGTCCTTCTCTTGATGCCTCCCCTACTAGTGATGAAGCTACTTTAAAAAATATAAACATGGAATGTGATGAACATATTAAAAGCTCTCCTACTCGGTGATCCCACAATAGTGGTTTACAATTTTTGGCCAAACTGGACACTGAATTTTTTTTTAACTAAATCTTCACATTCAGACACCTATAGTGGTTAAACCATGAGGAATTTGAAGATGATGCAAACTAGAGTCTCGTCACATTTTGTCTGTAGATTCTAAAAATATTTTTTTCAAAATTTTTGGAATCAGATTGCACTTCTTTTTCCATCTCCCACGAAAACTGGTTTTTTTCAAAAAATAGCATTTGAAAAAAGTGACACACACCGTATAACGCATAACTTTTTTTCCTTGAAGGATAAAATTCTAATTATTTCAAATTTAGATTTGTAACTCTGATATTTAGTGCTTCCACTTGGTTAGATAGTTTTTTATTGAATATTTTTTCTTTAATCAAGTTTGAAAGTCAAACCAATTACAATTCAGACATAACGTGACCGTATAACGCATAACTTTTACAATATGTATTGAATTTTTATTTTTATTTTTTGTTGGATCAAGGACTCCAATATCTGGTGCACTCATATTTTTCAATTTTTTTTTATAATCTTCTATTTTTCCACATGTGCAGAACAAAGAGTTTCGTTTTCAATGAAAAACCTATATTTAATAAAACTTAAAAAACAAATAGATAATAAAATCAAAACATATTAAAATTATATTCATTGGATAGCTCATTTTGTGGGAAACCTGATACTAGTTGGGTTTCTAAAATATCCTCCATTTTCATTCTCAACTCGAGCTTCGAAGTGCAAAATTCTGAGCAATTTTGGTGCCTGAGAGGGTGGAGGTGTAAATAAGGGGGTTCGGTCAAACTTATGTTCGGTAAAATAAAAATCAAATGTTCGGTTGAATGGGGGTTTGACCGAACCCATTTTACAAATAATAAAAAAATTAGATTTAAAGGGGGTTCGGTCAAACCCCCTCTATTAAATATATATTTCTTTTTTTTGCCCATTGTATTTTATAATATTTAATATTAATATAAATGTAAATTATATTCTTTTTAAATTATAATATATAATATACTTATTATTACAATATGTTATAATAATTATATATTATTATTATAATATATAATATACTTATTATTACAATATATTTTAATAATTATATTATTATTATAATATATAACTATTATTATAATATTAAAAGTATATAATTAAAAACTATATATATTAGAAATGGTTGAAGAGCATTTTGGGATGAGTTTTGGGTTGGGTGGTTTACTTGAGTGCAAGAATGATTCAAATAAAATGTTTTTCTGAGATCTCATCTAACAATATTGGAATGGAACAACCTTGTTTGGTTGCCCCTCAGCCAAAGTCTAATATGAATGAGCATCTACAGCTCAGCACCAAAGCTCTCCTTAACGCTGGTAGGTGTTCTCTTCAACTGGAAATCATAAAAACATGGGTATTGATGTGGAAATGTGTATTAATTTGATTTGCTTAGGGGCATTTTGTTTGTTTATAGATATAAGTAAATATATATTTATGATGGGCATTATTAGACAAACAAGTAGCTTGCAAGGAAAAGGAGTCATGTTTGGCAGCAACGGTGGAGAGTCTTAGCTTGGGATCTATAGAGAGATGAAGAGCATGAGAGCAGGTCCAGAGGCAGTGACAAAATGGAAGGAAACGAATCTGGTGATGAGCAAGAAGATAACCATCCCAAAAAGAAGCACTATCACATGCATACTCCTCGGCAGATTCAAGAGATGGAAGTGTATGCCCTTTTTTCACTAAACAATTCAATACTTGTCATCTGTTGAGAATTGAATTGTTTCTGACTTTATTGCTATTTTGGGTTTGCTATAGGCTTTTCAAAGAGTGCCCTCACCCAGATGAGAAGCAAAGGCAGCTTCTAAGTAAGCAATTGGGGCTTGCACCATGCTAGATTAAGTTTTGGTTCCAGAATCGGTGAACCCAGATGA
>VDFB02030733.1:109086-127315 GCA_007258455.2 Sequoia sempervirens
CTTTCAAAGCACCAAACCTCAAGCAACTTCAATTAAATAAATATGAAAACACTATCAACACCCTTCTAGATCTACAAGACCTAAAACCACTCTATAGAGAAATGTGGACAAAAACCATTTCTCCCAAAAACCTTTAAAATACACAGTTCACATACTGGTGAACATAAATTCCTCTAAACAATGATCCAACACACCAAATTTTGGATGCAACACCTCTAAATACGTTTGATCAACATATCCAAACCACACAAGATCTTCAACATAGAAGAAATGCAGAGCAAAACTAGAACGCTACTCTATAACACATAACACCACTACAACACATTGTTTCCTCTCTTTTTTTTCAAAAGCACTTGGAAACCAAGCAAAAAAGACACATCCTCAGCATCTTGGGCACTTCCTCCAACACCTGTTAGCAAACATAGCAACTCAACCATACATTCATTAATGAAAGCTTATCAAGAAACACTAGAGAGGTTGACACTAGTAGCTTACTAATGACAATATGAAATGCCAACTAATCAAACATCATCGGACACAACATCAACTCAATACCAAATTGCTGCAGCACTCTTGAGAGCAATATCCTTCTCATCGCGGTTGATGCAATGAAAAATAAAAATCTTTTTGACATCAATGACAACACCAACTATACATACTTGCAACATTATCAAGTGTTAACTAATATAGAGAAATCATGAATGTAAACTTGTAAAGTGTCATTTGACTAATCCCATTTTAACACTATTGAGCCAAGTGTTACTTTTTCCCACAATCCTTGCATCACTCAAGTATCATTTGAGTGGATAGATGAAACATGAATGAATCAAGTGTCACTTGATATCATCATGAGTTCCTCATCTTGTCAAGTGTTACATGATAAGAATGAGGCTTGAGTTGTAGAAATACATGCACGTATTCCTAACTCTCATGTTCATTGTTGAGCTACCTTTAATGCCTAATTAATTGGTGCTAACGATTATGCACATGGCTTAGTGAACTTGAGGATTCCTAGACTAATTAGTTCATCAATCTAGAGAGGTCTTCCATTAAATCATCAACCAAGGAATAGTAAACTTTAGATAGTGTTGACAAAATATATATATTCATAGATTCTAAACATCCTACATCAGCTAAGTATAGGTGAATGAAACACATATAAATAAAGTAAAATATTTTAATGGAAATGAACTTATATTTCTCAAAATAGGGTAAAGGAATACAAAAACTACTTTTTTTGGGTACCTAATGCTTAATACTATAACCATTAACCATTATGGCTAGTATGTCTAACCTAATTAACCTCTGAGAGTATGAAACATAGTATCAATCTATAGTTCTAATTCAAAAATATAATGCATAATTCATAATTAACATTAATGGAAACTATCAATTAAACTCACAATGCATAATCTAATCTAGCATCTAGCAATGTAAAATAGAATTGAAGTATGGAAATAATAGAAATGAAAATATTTAGGTGATTTTGGTAGGTGATAGATGTTTTTTGTTTTGAATGTATAATGATGAAATTTAAATTAAGTTATTCTTATAATTTGAAAGGTTAATCTAGAGTACCGTGGGTTAGATCTTGAATTACACAAGAATGGTCTAATATGTGGGATCCCTCTAACATAAGGGATTTTCATCAAAAAAATTATACTTTGAAGACCTACATCAACTTGGTATTTGATATGTGAGGATACATGAGAATTATGGTATTTAGAAATAGCTTAAGAGAGGTTGTTGAATTACAAGGGTCAAGTTCTCCTTGGTCAATCCCTTATTGGATTATCTTTATGAATCAAGTGAGTGTAAACATTTGCAAAGATGCAAATGATTTATATGCAGATTTTGATGTAATGGATTCCTTTTAGTGATCCAAATTGAAATGTTCCTAAAATGGTTTATCTTTGTTGTTGTCTTTAAAAATATTTGCATTGAATATCTTTAACTATATAAAGATATAACATGTCACATGACCTTGTACAAATTCAACCCATAAAAACTAATAGAAATGGGTGTGAACTTAGAAATTTGAATTTTGAGGGTCAATCTCAAACCACTCAAAATTGATCCATTATAGGGAAGTACAAATATCAAGGTGGGGATTTAAAATTTGGATATGTTTGCAAGCATAGGTGTAATAAATGAATAATAATTATAAATATTATATGGAAGTTTATACATAAAAAGTAATGAGATAAGGTCAAATATATGAAAATATGTGAATGGATGTAAAATGGGGCCATATAAGAATTGGGAGTATACCAAACTTAGCACAAGAGTGTGCCACTTATCAATATGTAATTAAATGAAGCCATTCCATCAAAATGGGCCTAAAACTAAATGGAAATTGGCATGGATATGCAAATTTTTTACCATTTAACAATAACCTCATTTTTTATCTCTAATTTATGTCACTATGTATGAATATTGTAAACTTGTAGTTTTAGCACACTAGTTGATCCTAAACTTGAACTCTTTACTTTGTTATGCTAAATCTTTAAATTCAAGGCTTTTACCTCTCTAAACTGGGCTACACATGCATACCACTTCCTTGGAAAAGCTATTTATGTATTCTAGTCCTCTGATTTCAAATATCTTGCTTCTAACGCTAAGAAATATAGAATACAATCAATTACTCATCAACATGTGCACCATTTTTTTTGAATTGTTTGTTTATAATTATATATAAATACATTGAAATGTAGGTCACTTTAAAGTTTTAGCACACCATATAATTACACATCAACATAAATTTACATAAATCTTAGTTTACTTAGTAGTAGTTATTCACCATCTAGCATTCTATATTTTTCTTTACTTTGATATTGTAAAATAAACCTTAGGGATTGAATACCATTGAGGAACCAAGAGAACTTCCTTTTGTTAATATAACCCCCAAAGGTGCTTCTCAATATTTCACATTTACACAGGTAGGTGCACACACACTAGTGAACAATTTTTGCAAGTCTCAAAATTAAAACTCTAATGGATATGCCTATGCCAAGGAAAATGTCCATGCACCAACTCAGAAAGATCATAATTTATTTGTCATAGGAACATGAACATAGATTTAGTATTATGCATTAAGCCTAAATTTTAGACTAATATTTTTTTAAGGATGAGACTTTTAGTTCAAGCATATATTTCCTCACACAAAACAAGTTCAACTCTATGAAATTTATAAAGTAAACATTCACATACACAAAAAATAGATCTAGTGTAGATCATAATTCCTTAGAGGTGTTGTACTTACCTTCTTTTATCATTATACCTAACATTACATTTTGCAACTCAATATATTGTTAAGCCACTAGTGTAGTCATCTAACTTACTACATTCAAAGTTTCACATTTATCAAGTATCAATTAATATAAAGAAATCATGAATGTAGGTCTAAAGTTTCATTTGACTAATCCCATTTCAACACTATTGAGCCAAGTGTTACTTTTTGCACATAATCCTTGTATCACTCAAGTATCATTTGAGTGGTTAGAATAAACATGAATGAATCAATTTTATCTTTAAATCAGCATGAGTTCCTCATTTTTTCAAATGTTACTTGATAAGAATGAAGCTTGAGTTATATCAAGACATGTATGTCTTCCCAACTCTCATGTTCATTTCATTGCATCAAATATTATTTGATTAGTTTTATTATCATTCATATGAAGAAATTTCATGTATCCTAGACACAACCCTCCTTACATCAAGCATTAATTGAGTAAGATTATACCCTGTTATTCGTAGAACACCTCATTGTTAACAATGATCAACTAATTTAGAACTTGGTTGCAAAGAAGGGTGACTTCAAGCCAATTGAGATTGCAGAGGGAAAGTCTCTAAACTTGGGAAAAATATTCTATACTATTGAACATGAAGTTATCATATATCTTGAACCAAGCCTTATGAAGACCTAAAGGGTTTTGACCCAAGCCTTTCCCAACATACCATTGAATTGGATCCAGATGCCAAACTTGTAAGGAAAAAACAAAGGCCTATAAATCCTAAGACTGAGCCTTTGATGAGAAAAGAGTTAACCAAATTGATTGAGACTAGAATCATTTTTCTTATCAAGCATTCTTCATGGGTGACAACATTAGTACCTATCAGAAAGAAGAATGGTAAATCAAGCTTTGTGTAAAATTTAGAGACCTAAATAGATCCTCCCTAAAAGACCATTATCCCCTTCCCTCCATGAAGTATATTTTGCAAAGAGTAAGTGGGTCAGAAAGGTTTTCTTTCTTGGATGGTTACTTAGGCTATAATCAGATTCTGGTCAAAGAATTTGATCAACATAAGACAACATTTACTACAAAGTGGGGCACCTGAGCTTATTGTAAAATTCATTTTGTCCTAACCAATGCAGGCGCCACTTTTCAGAGAGCCACAGATATGGCATTTCAAGGTGTGTTCAAATAGGTTATTTTGTTCTACTTGGATGATATCACAGTTTTTCAAAACATGCAAGAGACCATTTTAGTCACCTAGAGCAAGTATTTTAGAAATGCAGGGAATATGGTATTTCCCTAAATCCAAATAAATATTTCTTTTCCATTGACCAGGGAAAACTTCTTGGACACATTGTCTATAAGGATGGCTTGGTCATTGATCCTGTAAGGGTAAAGTCTATCTTGTCCATTCCACTCCCCAATCACAAGAAGGGACTACAAATTTTCTTGGGCATAATTCACTTTGTGAGGAGGTTCATTCCAAATCTTACTACTTTGGTAAAACCTCTCACCTCTATGCTTAAGAAAAAAATGGTCTTAAAATGGACCTAGGAAGGTAAGGATAGATTTGAGGCCATAAAACAAGAAATTGCTCAGGCTCCTACCCTTTTCAATCCTAGTTATGACGAGGATTTAATTCTCTATACCTTTGGAGGTGAAGCAAGTATATCATCTATTCTAATCCATCTAAATAAGGAAAATATGGAGCAACCCATTGCTTTCTTCAGTGAAGGGCTTAAAGATTATGAGGTCAAGTACAACTATGTTTAAAAGCAAGCCCTCATTGTTGTTAGAGCATTGAAAAATTTTAGACACAAGTTGTCTAACAACAAGATATAGTTGATGGTACCCCATGTCAGCCTTCAAGATTTTTTTTTAAGTAGAGATATCAATGAAAAAAGGGTTGGATGGATCACTAAGGTGATGGAGTATGATGTTGACATCAAAATCACCAAGATTGTGATAGGCAAAGGGTTGTGTGAAAAACTTGTCTCAACACTTGAAACTCCTGTAGAGGTTTCCCTTGTGTTATAGGAGCACCAAGCACCCAACATTAATGCCATACCAGCTAGGTGAATGATATGACTAACTTTTTCAGGGAAGGTAGATATCCTCCAAGTCTAGATAGGACCAAAAGAAGACACTTCAGGTTATAGTCTATTCCCTATGTCATAGTGGATGGCATACTTTTCAAAAAGGATTTCAATGCGATACTATTAAGATGTATAGAGGCAAATCAGGTCAACAAATTTTTGGAAGAATTCCATGATGGCTCTTTAGGTGGCCATTTTTCTCGAAGGACCACTGCTACAAAGATTATGAGGGTTGGTTATTATTGGCATACCTTCTTTAATGATGCTCACAATTGGGTGAAAATTTATAAAAAGTGTTCTTTCTTTAATGGAAAGAAAAGATTGGTTGACCTCCCTTTTCATCCCATTCAATTTGATCAGCCATTTACAAAATAGAGTTTGGATTTTATCATCATGATAAATCCACCATCAAGTTTTGGTCATAAATGGATTTTGATAACCATAGACTACTTGACTAGGTGGACAGAGGCAGTTTCCTTGAAGGATGCAACTGATGCTTCAATTTTGGAATTCCTTTATGGAATTTTTACAACATTTGGCACTCCTTCAACCATCATTTCCAATAATACCTGTAGTGTAGAAATTTGTACCCCTTTTCTAGGGGAAATTACAAATCACACTTATTTGGACCTATTTTGGTGACCTTTTCATTAATGCATTTTAAAATTCCATTAATAGGCCCCTAATACCCCTTAACCATGTATCCTAAGGCCTATTTAACTTAAATTTATTCAATTTTTGACACCATAACCCACATTTAATAAATGTTAGGGATCATATTAATGCCCTGACATTTTAGAAGTCCTAATGATTTAGGTCAGGACTGATTCGCCCATGCGTGAATGGGTCCTCATTAAGTGCCCTAAACTCAGCTTTTGATATGTTTTTGACAGCATTTCAATCTCTCAAATTCAAATTTCACATGTCATCTTTCGGGATCTGATAATTGGAAAATTACATAGGAAGCCTATAAAACTAAGTCTCACATTCATTTTAGACTAGAGATAGCAAGACAAGAAGCAAAGAAGAGAAGTTTATATGAGATCAAACATTCAAGAGCAAGGAGAAGCATTCAAGAGTGAAGTATTGGAGTAGCATTTGAGATGTTTTTTTAGGTCTTCAAGCTCCTTTTGATATCAAGATTAAGCATTTCCAAAGGATTGATTATAGTTGCCTATAGAGGATCATGATGGATTCTAGGATTTGGGAGATGCACAAGACATTCAACCAAGCCTAATGAATTGTTTCCTAATTGATTCCATCTTCTATTATCTCTCTAATTTCAACCTAACTTGGTATAATCAGATTTGTGACTTATTAAGGTGATTTGAGATCTCCTAAAGTAGGTCTTCATCATTGTACATGTTCATTTAGGACCCTATTCTAACACACTTGAGTAGGGTTTCATTGCATTATTAGTCTTAAGCTTAGAAAAATTTAAGGTTAGGATTACACACACATTTCATGTTTCAAATCTATTCTTTTCATCAAGGTTTAAATACCAAACTTGGGGTTTGACTGAGGAAAATCCCTATCCACCAATAAACAACAAATTTGTTTTGCAAATTTTACCCAGATCCAGATCTGAGAGTGGAGATATCAAGTTATAGGAAGGATTTGCAGGTCTCAAGATTCATTCTCAGATTCAATTTTTTCTAGAAAATCTTGCCAGGACCCATTCACCCTAGGGCGAATGAGTCCATGTTCAGCTTGTAGAAACAACTTTTGAAAGGTGCACAACATTTATTACTCTCAGTTTTTCTAGAAACTCTATTGGTTCCTTTAGTTTTATGCTAAATCTACTAGATCCACTTTATAGAAGCCATTATGGAGTTTATTTTCTATTTTTTAATCTTTCTCCCCAAAGTGTTGTTTGACCTAGACCCTCGTCCTTGCAAAAAAGGGAAAATTGTAGATTCACACTTTGACTTGACTCACCTTTTGGTTGTTAGTCATTTCATGGTGTGGATCTCATTTCCTAATGAATTTAGGAAGAATAGGACCCCTTTTCCCTCTTTGGATTCACTTTTCCATTTTGGGAAACCCTAGGGACACCCCTATTTTTCATCATTTCATTTTGGTGAACCTGACCTTGTACAACAACATTATGAAAATTGGTGTCCTTTTAACCCTAGATCTAGGTTTTGCAATAAATTTCGTTAGGTTTTCATTATTTTCATTTCATTTAGGTTTCTTTAATCTTGCATTACTAAAAATTTCATTTAGAGTAAATTTGCATGTTTGCATTACTTAAAACCATAAAAAAAAAAAAAAATTGCATTAAATCTGAGTTTGTTTTGTATAGTACTTGCATTCAATCATTTAATTTCACATTTAGATTCATATTGTACCTCAAAATTTGTGATGTAATCAATCATTTCACCTTCATTTAACTTGCATTTAGAGACAAAAATTTGGAAAAATCTGTTATAGAACTTTCTTTTATAGATTAGAAACAAAAAACATATAGGAAAAACTTAGCACCAAAAATTTCAAATCTAAAAAACCCTAATCTGGGACCCATTCTCCCTAGGATGAATGAGTCCATGTACAAACATTTTCAGAAAAAAAAAATTGAGTGCTTTTTGGCCTCCGATTTTCATTTTTGTTTCTATTTCTAGATCTGAAAGTTAGTTTTCTGAAATAGATTATTTGAATATCCAAAACATTTCTCATTTAGTTAGATTGTGTGACATTTTGAAGATCATTTTCTTGCAAATTTCAATCAAAATTAGTGTTATATTTTTACACTTTTCTTTCATTTTCAATGTATTGCATTGTTAGTTAGATTAGTTTATATTTTGCAAACAATAGAAAACAAAAATAAAACAAAAAACAAAAAAAAAGCCAAAAACACCAAAAGAAACAAGTAAAACTTGATGAAACTCTTAGAGAAATCATAGTTATTTGATCATGTTAAATCTCTTTTTCCATTTTAGCATATCCCTTAATCCCTTTAGTAGTAATGACTTTGATATGTTAGATGAAGCCCTTGAGGATTTCATCTCACAAGGTTCATCCACTAAGGCTTGTCATGACAGACAAAAACATAAAGACGTAACACAATTACACCTCAACTTATCCTTTAGCCACCCTCACACCAACCTCAAGTTAAAAAAAATAATGTGCTTATCTTAAACCACCTAAAAAGGAACCAGGGAAACCAGGAGATATCTTGAATTTTGCAAGGCAACTTGAAAATGACAATGTTCCGTAGCAAATGGGCTACAATACCATTTCTCATACATATAACACAAGGAACAATAGGCAACAACAAACTCCTCTCATTTCACTACCTTTGCCTCAACCTGTATTTCCTAGTGCTCCTCGATTGCCTTTGCATAGTGGAAAGGAGTATGATCTTGTTGAACAACTTAAGAATACTCCTGCTAAGATATCCTTATGTGACCTTATTCAAGTTTCACCTAAATACCATAGTATTCTTCAAATAATTTTGCAACAAATTGTGATTCCTCCTAATACAAACCCAAATGATGTGGCAACCCTAGTTCAAGGAATGAATGTAGTTAATGTTGTTATTGTTTTTCACCAAAGTGAGTTACCTTCCTTGGATGTTCAAAAAACAATATGAAGCTTTCATGATTGGAGCCATTATTAATAGAAAAACAATAAAGAGAACCCTTGTTGACAATGGCTCATCCCTTAATGTATGTATCACAAACCTTTTGGATAAGCTTGGAATTGACAAGAGTAGGATTGAACCTAACTCATTTTCCATTCATGGATTTGATAACATAGGAAAACAACCACTTGGTGTGATTGTATTAGCCTTTAAATATTTGGAAAAGTGAGATTGCAAACTACCATCCATGTTATGTGTGACTATCTTTCA
Source organism: Sequoia sempervirens (assembly GCA_007258455.2). Classification (NCBI taxonomy): domain Eukaryota; kingdom Viridiplantae; phylum Streptophyta; class Pinopsida; order Cupressales; family Cupressaceae; genus Sequoia; species Sequoia sempervirens. The sequence goes on from VDFB02030733.1 coordinate 118,272, forward strand.
TATAATCTTATTTTAGGCAAACCATGGATTCATGAAATGTAGGCGGTGCCTTCGACCCTTCATTGTTTAATGAAGTATGTTTCCAAAAATAAAGTTTACACACTCAAGGACAACCCTAAACCTGAAAGTTGTTTACACACTGAAAAAGATAAACAATGTCTTATGAAAACATTGATACCAACTTCACAAGTTGAAACAACGCAAGAACAAGAAAAATAAAAGCATATTGAGTAAGTCACGAAGTTATTAGAACATGATTTGGATAATATAAAGTGGCAACAAAACAACCTGAAGGGGAAAAAGAACCAATGGTAATGTCAACACGGAACTTAGAAGAAAAATCACAAGAATCTACCTCATCCACTTTAGAAGAAGATGATACAAGTTATACAAAAAAATTTGATGAAGTGGATTACCAACAACCACTGAACCTGAAAGAGATGGAACAACTTTTATGGAAAAGGTTACAAGCTCTTGAAGCAACTTAGTTATAGTGGAAAATGATGTGGAAAAAGAGAACAATGCATTTGTGTTTACTATAGAGCCTAACACACAAGAAATTCAAAGTGGTCTTGGATATTTCCCTTCTAAGATAATGAAAGAAAAAAAAATACCCTCACTCAACATCAACACCATCATGTGTAGTTCCTCTAAGACAACTCTCACTTTGAAGCATCCTGAATTGATTGATACAACATGTGAAGCTAATCATTGGAATACTTCAAAAATGATGAAGCTTTGAAACAAATGTTAGGAGTTTATGACAAGTCATTTACTCCCCATAAGAAACAAGGAATCACTTGTGCTATGGTTAGTGCTAAACAAGTGAATGAACAAAAGGAACTCAACGATGTTGACATGGATAAAGAAGAAAATAATTATGAAATTCTGAGACAAAATGCACTTCCTATAGGAGATACAATCAACATTCCAATGAATACATCTAACAAAGAAAGAGTTATTCAAATAGGAAAGTGTCTTGATGAGGATGAACAAGAAGATTATGCAATTTTACTACATGAATTTCATGAACTCTTTGCTTGGACTTATTTGGATATGTCGAGTATCGATGCTAAAATAGTGACACACAACATAGTTCTAGAACAAGATGCTAAACTGGTAAGACAGAAGATACAAAACATGAATCTTAATATAGCTTTATTGGTGAAGGATGAAATTGAAAAACTCCTTGAAGCTAGCTTTATACGACCTATTGACTATTCTCCATGGATCTCAAACATTGTCACAATCGTAAAACCTAATAATCATATTAGGATGTGTATGGATTTTTGTGACCTTAATAAAGCATGTCTCAAGAATTACTTTCCCCTTCCTAATATTGACATGATAGTATATTCGACTGTGGGACATGCTTTGTTCATTCATGGAAGAATTCTTAGGATATAATAAAATCTTTATCAACTCTCAAGATCAATGCAAGACAACATTTACTACAGCTTGGGAACATTTTGTTGGGTGGTTATGCCTTTTGGATTAAAGAACGCAAGCGCAATATATCAAAGAGCTATGATATTGATATTTCATGATTACATACACAATATTTTGGAAGATTATGTTGATGATATTTTAGCTAAATATTTAACTTGATAAGAAAATGTTAACATCCTCCAGAAAATATTTGAATGAATGTGAAAATATAACATGAGATTGAATCCAAAGAAATGTGTCTTTGGTGTAGATAGTGGAAAATTCTAGGCTTTATAGTATCTCACAAAGGAATTGAGGTGGATATGAAGAAAATCGATGCTATCATTAACATGCTACCTCATAAAAACATTTGTTAAGAAATTCATAATTTTGTAACATCTTTAGCAAACCGAACATTACCCTTTACACAACTTCTTAAGGAGGTTGAGTTTAAGTAGAATGAATATTGTAAACAATCCTTTGAGAGTTTGAAAGATTATCTTGTTACTCCACCTGTTCTACAACCTGTGATGCATTAAAAACCATTCATCCTTTATACAGTAGCATCAACCCATGCTCTAGTAGCATTGTTGGCTCAACAAGACGATAGTGGTAGAGAACATCCCGTTTATTGCATTAGTCTAACCTTGATTGATTATGAGACACAACACACAATGATAGAAAAATATTTTAGCTCTTGTATTCACTACTAGTAAATTAAGACATTACTTTCTAAACACAAAAATACATGTGATGACAAAGTTTGATCCTTTAAAACATCTTTTTGCTAAAATTAATTTATCAAGACATTTAGCTAAATGGGTTATGTTGTTAACTGAGTTTTATCTTAAATTTGTCTCTCAAAATGAAATCAAAGGAAAATCCCTAACTAACCATTTAGTTGATGCTACTTCTCCCTTAATGTTACCTAATATGGACTCATTCCCTTATGAAAGCGTGTTGACTATAGAAAAAGAAAAATAAACATGGGAATTGTACTTTCATGGCTATAAGTGTCAAACTAGCTCTAGAGCTGGGGTTATATTAATTCCTCCTTCAAGAAAGCCTATTCCCTTATCCTTCATCTAAAATTTCTATGTATGAATAACACTTCAGAGTATGAAGCTTTAATCACTAGTATATGTGCAACGTTAGCCTTGGGTGTTCACAAAATTTCCATAATTGGTGATTCTCTATTAGTCATTAAACAAATAAATTGTTCATATCAAGCAAAACATGATAAACTCATTTGATACAAATACCTTATGACGACATTATTAGATAAATTTGAATCATACACCATTGATAACATGCCACGAAAGGATAATCAGCATGTAGATTCAATGGTGAGTGTCATCCCCCTTGTATTTCATGAAGACCCTTTTCTTGATTTCACATTCACAATTCAAATGATCTTAAAGCCTTCGATCGATGAAGTTAAAGAAGTGTTAACAACCAATGTTAAAAACTCTAGGGAATGGTACAAAAATGTATATAACCACTTAAAAGAAGGTACCTTTCTTGAGCCTATAAGTAAGAACACTTGAGCTTGTCTTCGAAAACTTGCATCTAAGCACATAATTCTAGCAGACGTTCTATATAGGTCATTTGATGGTCTCTTGCTTATATGTCTTAAACAATTTGAAATCCCTATAGCACTTGAAGAAGATCGTACAAGTGCTTGTGGAGGACATTTTGGAGGAAGATTTTTTATACAAAAATTAATTTGTATAGGATATTATTGGAGACATATAGAACAAGATTTTTTTTCTCACATTAAGAAATGTCATAAATGTCAAGAATACAACTACTTGATTCATGCTCCTACTTCTGAGCTTTGTGCCCAAGTTCCTATTTGACCATTCTCAATTTGGGGTTTGGATCTTATTGTAAAAAAATCACCACCCTCTTTTGCTTGACATACTTTTATAATTACCGCAACATATTACTTCATGAAGTGGGTAGAAGTTATCCCTCTTTATTCCAAAACAGCTAAAGCAATATGTCATTTCATATTGGAACACATTATTGATCACTTCGGTCTCCCTTCCACATTAGTTTCAGACAATGGAACTCCATTTAAGAACAATGATGTGAAAAAATTCTTGGAAAATTTTCATATCCAACATCATTTTTCAACACCATATTATCCATTGTAAAATGGTCAAGCGGAATCAACTAACAAGACTCTTGAACAAATCTTAAGGAAAATAGTAAGTAACCATAATGAAGATTGGCATGCTCAATTAACCTATACATTGTGGGCTTATCGAAAAATTATTAGAACATATACAGGAAAAACTCCCTATAACCTTGTATACAGTGTTGATGCAATAATGCCCTTGGAGTTATAAATTCCTTCATTGCAAATTTCTCTTAAAGGGCTTATCTATGACAACACCTATAAAGAGAAAATATTGCATCAACTTGAAATGCTTGACGAACAACGTATCAATGCTCTTGAGCATCTTCAAGCTTACTCCAAATGAATGCAACATAGTTATAATGATAATTCCATCCCTCATGCATTTAATAAAGGTGACTAGGTGTTGTATGGGAATCAACACAACGAAAACGCCGCCCTGAATGAAAAAGGAAAATTCAACCATAATTGGCTAGGACCTTATGTAATTGAAGAAAATTATGGGTCATATGCCTATAAATTAATATAAATTGATGGTACACCTCTAAAAGAACCTATCAATGCCACACATTTGTGTTGGTACTACACCTAATATCATCTTTGAATAGTATGTTAGTAAAGTAGTGTTGTTAGACTAAGTAGATAGTGTTCTATTTTTATCTCGCATTTCTTCATTCTTTGACAAATGATCTTGGTGTGTCTTAGAATCTAAGGTGATTATTCAAGTTAGTTTGAATGATTACTTTAGTTTGCATACTATTTACATCCATCTTGTGTTTTGTGTTAGATTAGATCCTTTATATGCATTTAATTTTCTCATATTAAACCATAAAGTGAATTTAATTTAACATAGCATACTATTTCATAATGTAGCATCTAATGTAAACTTAAGAATTTTAATTAGATCACATAAACATTAGATCACGGATACATTTATTAAATGTTCTAAGAATATTTATTAAATCACATTAACATCTAATTCAACATAAGATCATAAGAACAAAAGTGCTTATATACATATCATGAATACAATGCTAGTGGGGTCTATGATTGCTAGACCCCTTGGTGTCTGGTGGTGCTCATGATCATCAAGATACAATAGAATGTGATTGTGACCTACTCATGGATCCCCATAAACCCTCCACTAATCCAACCACTCTTGCTTCCCATATGAGTGCCTCGATGCACTCTTGATCTATCTCACTTATGTTCGCTTGCACCCTAGCAAGCTCCCCCATAGCCTCAAGATCTTTTCTCGTACGAAATCCAATGTCCTACTATCATTCAAAATTCAAAATTATTAGAGCACTAAAAGCTCTACTAGAACTCGGTCGGCACGACTAGTTTCACTCTCATATGTTGCGCCTAGTCTCACTACTAACTCAAAGAGGTCTACATGTTGCCCTGTGGAAGGTGGGGGAATGTACTCTGAGAGTGTATCATCCTTTGTGCACAATGGAGGCACTATCTTCGTGGTCACACACTGGTAGAGCCCATGCCACTCTCGTGTGGCCCCTGCAAAATAAAAATCACAAAAGGCATCAGTATACATCATCATATATATATAAAGCATATGCATAAAGATAAAAGTGTAATGAAAGAATAAATATCACATCATCACTTGGATCTCCAGTCCGCCAATTAGAGTATAACCATATAGCAATAGTCCCCTCATATGTTGGAAGTGTGGATGGCCCACTATCACTGTCCTCCCCATGCTCGTGAATATGGATCTCTACTGTCGTTGCTGCACGTGATTTGGTGACCCATATAGGAGGTGGATCTCTCCTCTCAAGGGAAAATGGATCCTCCTCTTTCTAATCAGTATCCTCACTCATAGACCGGATATCCTCCTCCTCATCCCCCTCTTCATCTAAAAATATGTCAGGCACTGTATCATCCTCATCTACATCACCGTTGACCTGCTCATTGTCCCTATCATCTCTGCGCCCAAGAAGAGGTCTTGCATGTCCTACAGGGTGATGTCTCATAAATAAATGGCATGGTCATGCTGCAACCCACCATTGGTTATAGGTTGGTGTGGTGCCTACGTCATCAACATCAGAGACTGGGGGCATATCATGATCCTCATTCTCTAAATCACTAATGTACACATCATCAATAGTGAGATGACAGTGTCTCCAAGTCTAGGGGCACTTCGTGCTAATCATAGATACCTAGGTTGATATTACAGTGGAACCTGTATCTGTCTGAACTAGCACATGACCCAGTTATAATAGAAAGGTATCACTATATAGCCATGTCACCCTAGAACAAATTGGTCCTACTGAAGTCTAATAAGCTCATGTATCTTATCTGCCCACTATGGTATCTTGATGTTTAAGGTCTCCATGAGATATCACCATCCTCCAGTCGATCAAATTTGATGCACCAATGCAAAAAATATCCCTCTTGCCATACCCGCCTCAATGGATAATCATAGTCCTATGGATAGCCCATGGCCGCTATGGTAGGATGACCTATGCCTCTAGTGCATGTGATATGCTTGAGACACCAAACTTGCAAGAGTGTACAATGCACTATACTATCAAGCTTTTGGTAGGAAAATTGTCCAAGATCATAATACAAATGGGCCAACATATTGCAACCCCATGCATAAATGGTTTGATGCTTCTCCATGTTCTAAATAATGAGAACCAACCCTCCATCTAGGTGGGCCCCTCATCTATTTGGAACTAGTGTGAGTTTTGTGGTGACGATTATAATCTTCCATATATTGGTGTCCACGTGTGTAGAAGTCATCTCATCTCAATGTAGGGCCCGATGATTGACTCTCGAATAGGGTGCCCTAGGCAATAAAATATATCATCCCACATCTCCTCATATGTGTTCTCATCCGACGAGTGTACAGTCTCACCCTAGATGGGTATTCGTAAAATGTAGTGTATATCCTCTAACGTCACTATCATCTCATCGGTAGGTAGATGAAAGGTGCGGCTATCTGCATCCCACCTCTCTACTAAGGCTAGAAACATGGCATCATAGTACCTCATAAGTGGCATGGCATAAACGTAGAGTAATCTGGTGTCCTATAAGATGTTGATCTCCTCCTCTAAAAGTCGTGTAAGGAGGTCTCAAAGGAAACAAAACTGTTTCCCTCCAAGATGCTAGCGAGCTTAGGGAGGGATGTAAATAATAAGATAAACTAAGTAAATCCTAAATATGATCATTAAATATTTAAAAAATTACACTAAATTTTTTCTAGGACACTTTATGACCAATTTGGACACTTATGCCATTTTTGGACGGGGGGTCTTGGACACTTTAGACAATTCTAGACACTTTGTGCCAAGGTGGGTTTGCACCAACGATGGATGCTTTGTGACAATATTTTCTAGGTTCCTAAAAATACATGAAAAAGCACTGTAAATACACAAAAATAAAGAAAAAGAAGCACAAAATCCACTCACCATGGGTCTGATCACACATCATGCCACCTCATCACATAGCACGTCAAGTCTAGGAGGCCTATAAGGTCATCGATTTAGCATCCTAGATCACTCTACACCAAGGTAAACTGCAAAGAGGTAAAAGTCAAAATGAGATAAAAATATCATTTTCATTCATATATACCTAGTTTAATTAAAAAGATGCATATTTTACTTTAGGTATATTTCATTCAAATCAACATATTGGGGGCTAGAGAACTTTGTTTTCGATGTCGTTTGCTACATTGGATTCATAATTCTGCTCCCAATCTCATCAACTTTCTATAAATATATGGTATGAATGCGTTGTCAATTAGATTTGCACCCTGCTGAATGCAAGATTCAAAAAACTACTGAAACATGGAAACCTTCTTCAGATGTGGGTGATCTAAACGAAGAAGGAATCTCCAGAGTGAGCTGGTTCTCCGAATGATTGATCCTATTCTAAAGATTCTTCTGAGGAAAGGGATAGAGAAAGATGACTGAAATGAAAACTATTACTTAAAATGATTTTCAGGACTTGATAATAACTTAATGATGACTATTTTTTCCCACAAACAACTTTCAGAAAACAATAGTATTTCACAATTCCTCATGAACACTAAACACATGAATAATTTGCATGAAGATTCAAACTTAAATACAACATGCAACCTGTATTCTATGAACTTTCTGTACCAAAATTACAATTCTAGGACATAATAAGGATTCTGCAAAACAAAAATCACAATATAACATCGAACTAAAACTGCAACAAAAATAGAATTGAGGAATAGGAGTGCTGCTTTATTCAACTGAAGGAGTATGCCATAATCTCAAATAGAGTACAAAAGGGTTTACAAGCTCAAAAATGTGTATGAGCAAGAAACTCAAATCTGAACTAAGAAGAGCAACAAAAGATTAAGTCTTTTCAAAATATATCTCCCAAGAAACCCTAATCCGAGCTCACAAAGAAGCTCAAGGAAAAAAGCTTCAAACTGTCCCAAAAGACTGCATAAAAGCAGAAAAAGGCGTATTGCTTTTATGATCCAACTGTAAATCCTCTAAAAATAGGCCGAATCTGCTTTAAAAGCTAGAAAAACACCTTATCTCTCCAAGATAAAGCTAAAACTCGACCAAGAGGAAAAAGTCAATATCAATCTGCTAAAAATAGCAAGAAATCATAAAACAATTTATAAGGATTGCTTTATGACTCAGCTTTACATCACTGCAAATTTTACAATTTATCTATTTTTGCAATTAAAGATTGTAAAATCTTTTGCAAAAGAATTACATGCTTAATTCATCAATACAATGCTTTGATTTTTCTTTAAAAAATCATAAAAATATCAATGCAAATCGTTCTCTCTTATTAAGATCCTTAATTGATTTCTCTAAAATCAATTAAAACAAAAACCCTAAGTTTATTTATCTCCTTGCAACTCTTATTGACTTCTCACAAAAATCAATAAAAATAGGGTCTACAATTTTACTAAGGCACAAGTGTCATCAATCATAAATCTCCTTAAGTCCACATCCCCCCTTTAATAACAAAATAACTCTAAGCCCTAAGAAAATAACTCCACCATTTCACAAGGTTTGACCTAAGCATATTAGAATTCGGCCACCAAAACATTAGGCTTTAGATTTTAATAAATCACAATGCAAAAATAAACCTAATTCGAATTTCCCATGTGCTATTAACAACTGTGAATATTCCAGATAATCATAATGTTGGCTCGAATTAGGGCATGAGACAAAAGAGGTCAAACCCTAAAATGATTTCATTTCGCAACCATCATTTCGAAGAAAGTGAGCTCTGCCTGAGAGAGCACGCCGCCATGATTGAACTCAGTCTGAGCTCGTGTGTTTTGAGAAACTTCACTCTTGCTTTCAGATAGTCAAATCTTTGACTGGTAAGCTTAATTTGTATGCTATTGTGGTTTTTACTGCTTTATTGAAAGAACAAGAAAAGCCATTAAGGCCACGGCTTGCTCATGCCTTGTTTTCTGATTTTTCCGTACATTTCCTGTGACTACTCTTCT